>JALPQI010007164.1:0-62174 GCA_025490895.1 Thaumatotibia leucotreta | reverse complement strand
ATTTCTCCAAGATCCCAACATCAGACCCCCACATAGTGCCAACGGGACTATCATCTCGGGGTTATATCCGTTCGATTAAAAAATCAATTTTGGGAATCTGTTCACAATTCTGGAAGATAAGTATAATAAATAATAAATAAATATTTTTGTACATCTTTACACAAATCGACCTAGTCCCAAGTTCAGCTCAATTAGGGCTTGTGATGTGGGTACCAGGCGACGATATATATAATAGATAGATACATATAGATACTTAAATACATAGATAGCCACGACCAAGGAACAAATATTTGTGATAAATTGAATTAAACTTGGAAAATGTCGGAGCAAGTCAGGATATTGACGTCAATTCTTTGTTTTATATTTGTTGCAAGACTTGTAGTTGGTTTATTTTTACGAAAGAAGATTCAAGCTTGTGTTTATCCCCAAAAATAAAACAAATATCTGTATGTGGAACTAATTAGTGTGTAATTCTGTTAGGGAGGTTGTGTAGGCGGTCCTCCGTGATAAAAGTCGGATAGGATACTAAATTAATTTTAAATTTAATTTAAAGGTAGACATGCATGGTGAGTATATTAGAACTATCAATATTCTAATAATTTCAAGGTATGTTTGTATTTATATTATCAGAGTTATTACGCTTATCACCTATGAGTTTATCTTTTGCTAGTAAAAAAACTTATCAAGAACTTAATTATTTACAAAGATGCAAACGAAGTTTTTTTTTATCGTGTTTTATTTTCAAAACTGTACGATTCATATAAATAAATAAATATCTTGGGACATGTTATACAAATTGACCTAGGCCCACGGTAAGCTCAATTAAGGGTTGTGATGGGGGTACTAGGCAACTCTATATAATAAATACATACGTATAAATACGTAAATACATAGACAGCCATGACGAAAGAACAAATATTTGTGATAAATAAATAAATACACAAATAATACCTTCGCCGGGATTCGAACCCGGAACCTCCAGCTTCGTAGGCAGGGTCACTACTAACTAGGCTATGGAGGCTGACCAATACATAAATTAAATCTATCTACAAATTGTTCTTATTATAAATAACTACCTACCCACTTTTCACTTGTAAACCACATCAATAATAAAAAAAAGCTAAATTTCAATCGATCCCTTTTTACGACAGTAAGTAAATATAAACAAGGGTGTTTCAAAACTTACAAATATGTATGCCCTATAGCATCTATCATTTACTGACAACTTTAATAAGTGTCGTAATTGAAAAGCCCATGTAAATACGTAATTTACAATTTTTTCTCGCCTTTCATGGGTAAATTACAAGTTCGAGCTATGTTTACATACAGTAACTGCTTGTGTTGCCAATTTGGTAACCAGTAACCACACGATTCGATTACCTGGTTAATATAATAAAGAACCATTATTATAAATATTAAGACCTACTTATTTAAGAAAATAATAATTTAAATGCAGTATCCGAAGCTTTTATCACGAACGAATTGTCTGAATAAATAGCGTTTGATGATGCCCTGGAACAGTATAAATCGTAAATTGATAATACGGGTATTGAAAAACAAAATAAAAAAATGGGTAATTGTTTCTGTCCTCTAAAAGGAGACTTATTTGGAGTGACAGGAATGGAGCAACCATTTTTTTTTTTTACATTTGAGATAGGCCTTATCTCTCAAACTACGTATGTACGGTAACTGGACTAGTAAGAATACTTAGAATAGGAGGGTAGACCATCGATCCAAGTGCACAACTGAGATTTCAATTTACTATAGTAATTATTGCATTTATAATTAAATTCAGAATTCTTGACTAAAAAAAAAGTTAGCTATAAAGTTTGGTTTACATAACAGTACATAAAAGAAAAGTAATTGGGTGGTTTTTTATATGTATCAGTAAATATAATATTATGGACTGATGACCTGGTAAAGGTCGCAGTGGTCCACAGGACCGGTCATTGTGGCAATCTTTGGGAGAGGCCTATGTTCAGCAGTGGACGTCTTTCGGCTGATATGTTGATGATGATGATAAAATATTAGGTATTTCAGTAACATATTTGTAGTCGTGTCATAATGACAACAACAAAAGCGAATGTAAAAAATCTATAAAATCGTCATCAAATTTGTTAGATTCCATCTAAATCCTTTTAACCATTTCCGATATATTCGATGAAAAATTAATAAGATAATTCCAGAAATAACAATGTAACTCCCTGATTAAAACACCAATAAACTGATGTAATTGACAGACCGAAATCCTACAAGAACAAAACTCAAACCATGAAACCTTAAAGTAAAAACAAAAGTGATTCCAGCATCAAAAGTCAACGTTCATTGCCACTCAAGTGGTGAAATGAAAAAGGCGTATTCATGTACGGTTATTATGTCGACATACGCCCTTTATGAAATAAGCTTTTGGATGCGATGAGTGCTCTCGCGCCGAAGCGTGGATAACGATTACTACTTAAATGATGTTCACAGATTCAATCAAAGCAGTGATTGGATCCAGGATCGAACGACAGAATTACTGCAACTAAGTAATTAAATTAAACATGAGATCGTTTAACGCACATTTAAAATCACCGTGGCACCGTAAAAGTACTGTGACTTAATTGCGAATTGAAGGTGTCTGAATTCAGTTTGATCAATTCGAAGGTATGTCAGGTGTTACTTGAATGTTGAAACTGAGTAATGATACGAGGAGGAGGTGAAGGATAAACCATTTTTAAATACGTGTATAAACTGTAAATCATACATTTAACTTTATACAATATTATGAAGTAATAAATAAAAATAACACTTTTCTTAATTTGCGATGCGTTCCTGTTATCCCTCATAAGGGACATAGGGCTCGCAGAAGAGTTTTTCACTTGTCACGATCTTGTGCGGCTTCTTCCAGCTGTTTCCAGTTCAGACCAATTGAGCCAGCCTCCTTCTCAACTGATCGCCTCCAAGTATTCCGAGGCCGCCCCCACTTCCTTTTGCCACTGGATTGCCAATGGAGACTCAGCTTTGACATTGGTTGTCCGGTCTACGGAGCTCGTGGCCGATCCACCGCCATTTCCTTTCGAGGATTTCCTGACTCACGGGCTTTTGGTCTGTCATCTGCCGTAGTCTAGCGTTTGACATGGTTCGGTTAATTTTATAATAGTAATGTTAAAATAACATCAATCTTACATAATAATTTGGATGAAGTAATTGAACGAAACTTTAGATTCTAGTATGGGGCGCCGAAATCGCGAAAACAGAATCACTATAATAAATATCGAAATCCACAGAACCAATTTGTATGAAAAAAGTAACCTTTTTTGCGATTTCGGGTTTGGTCACATACTAAAAACTATTCAGTATGACTTTTTGAGTTTGTGTTACTTTTTTTCCTGACGAACGGTATTGTAATATGTACAAGTCCTTACGCGCAAATTTCCTCGTTTCTGGCAGGTTTAACAATCGGAGAGACGCGTGTCACTCGTGTCATTCGGCCGCAATGCGTTAACGAGCCCATGCAAATACGCACGGCTCTAGAAATATGTCACCAATTTTGAACCTTATGCACCAGAAATAGGCTCTGAATCGTGAAGATATTATTAGACGCAACTGCAACTACAGATCGTCGTACTAACAATATTCTTGGTTGTGAGAACACTGCTAAGACAACACGCTACCTTGTAGTGACGAATGTTCATTCAAAAATGTGAGGTCAGGTTTCAAAAATTCTGCAAAATTGTGCGTTCGTTTTATTAAGTTATGAATATGACTGTACTTAATGATGGACTTTATTCCAAGTGTCACAACGATTTTACATTATTTGTACATTTCTGTATGCTGGTAAGGCACAAAATGCAATGAGAACTTCACTTAATTTAAACGACTTCGTAACTTTCTTGCATTGATTCAAAAATCGTCGCTACAAAACCGCCCTTTTCTACAAAGCAGCCACTGGACTAACTCAGAAATTTAAATTTGATCGTAGAATACGCAAATCCTTGCAAATTGTTCTCGCGTAGTCCGCTGAGCGACGGGCGTCAGTTTAACAAGGAGCTGACAATCCAACGTCAGGAAACCTAACTAGTGGGCGACGGGCTTTGCAATGACCTTTACCTATGTGGACTCTGTCCTTACTATGAACCGCCGGCGGGAGCTAGTTGTATCGACTGCGTAACTGATTTTTTTAAATTGGCACAACAAATGGACTCCACTCCACCTGATAGTAAATGAAAAGTGGAGCCCAAATCGCGGCGGCAACGAACAGGAGATGAGCAATAACCTGTCAGTTGCCAGTTGCCACCGCCTTGCTGGCCCGCTAGATGCTTCTTCACGTTTCGTTTATAGGGTCTCAACTTATACGTATTACGAAACACATTTTCTAGCCTTTTCGCTCGGGGAAATTATATCCAGATTTGCATGGAATAGTCACATTTTTCAGTAAGTGCAACTGTATTCGTATACGAGTAGAATTCAAGAAATCCCATATGTAAGACAATTTCGATGATTTTTATTAAGAAAACTAATATTTGAGCGAAATGGGAGTTCTGGTCTGCTTTTCATAATACCTACTCGTAGTACAAATATAATTACAAATAAAAAAATTAAAAAATCTGTATTTTCGAGGAAAAACTCTACCCATATTTATTGACAGCAACACCCATTAGAACGGCTTTGGTTTAGATTGATGTCGATTTCTAAATATTAATACATTAAGTTCGTTGTATAGGAAAAAGACTTCCCTCAAAATCTTCCTCATAAAACGCCACTCTTATAAAACCTAATATAAACATTTCGTTTGATCAAGCTAGCCTATGGTAAAGATACTGATCTATTTAAGTCCACTGTCCACTTTCATTGAATTGAATTTATTAGCGTGAAAACTGTCAACCACGTTTACTAATGAAGTGCGTGGGCTTGTGATTTCAAGGATATGTTTTTAATGTGTCAATTGTGTTTAAAGTAACAGGATAGGACATTTTAGAGCTATGTCAGTATGTCAATCTATTCTTAAAAAATAATCTAATTTCCATGATCAATCAAAGCGGCTCGATCAAAGCAAAGAAAAACAAATATGGTATTTTAACACGACTGATTTACTATGACTACAATCTACAAAAACAACTTTATTTTTTTCAGTTGATACAAGTTATTTCATTGTAATATAGTCTGTAAGGTATTCGGCATAAGGATGCTGACGTGGAAATAAAAAAACTGTGAAGTGTTGTTATGTTATAATTCGATTTAGTTGGAGATGTGCACACCTCTGGGTGGCTTAGACCGCCCGCTATCGCCGGGTTACAAGTAGAAAAGCATCGCGTGGGCAACATACATTTATTAATCGTCGTTAGATATTTGTTTAACACTATTTTTTAAGTAGATTACGATATGTAACTGCGTGTCGTTCCAGTAATGTTCAAGTTACAGATTACGTGTAAGACAAATCGTTTTGTTCTAATCTATAAAGTTCCCACGTTGGATTTGTTCATGCTTTCTATACCTACATAGGTACTTACATTGTGATCTTATGAATTATTATTCCTTTTATTTGTATACAGTGTCGTGAAGCAAGATTCACCAAGAGTGATCAGGGTTCTAGGGCTGCTTACGCTGAGTAACTTTCACTATACAGACAACCCAGAAATAGCGAAAAAAAATCTCCTATGTCTCATTTACTTGATACAAAGCTATCAATTAAGGCACAAAACTCATAATTAGGAGAAGTTTTGGTAATGGAGACCAAGGCTCAAAAAAAGGCTAGGCTTTATATACGTGCGTGTGACCGTTTAATCATATTTTAGTATTTTTATACTTATATAATGCGGAGACCACATTTGGGAAACTCCACAAAATTATTCCGGCAATAAAAAGAGTCCTAGGTACGTTGCGCGTGACCCGGCGGCCCGGCACGTACTTAAGCCGCTCTTTTGTATTTAATTTTCAATTACCTGTAAAACAAGCAAATTTGTCATAGCTTTCTTACTTTATATCTCAATATAGTTACTTATTACCGGTATGTTAAAGAGGTATTTTTAGTCAAAGGCCAGAGCAGACGCTCGAGCGGGGCGTCCGGCGGGGCGAGTGGCGTGGCATCCATGTTATGCCTCCACTACACCTCTGCGGATGGTTCCACGGACGTCGGCATATGTATCCGCAGACGAATCTTCACCTACCGTCCGTCTGTTGATCGTTCAGTCTGAGTACAATCTCGTCAGACGCTACACGCGAGAAAGATGGACGTTGAAACTGTAGCAGCCGCACCATCATTTAAAAAATAACTTATTTTATTGACCCCGTTTACGTGCGCCAGTTACGTAATTCGTCATGGGCACCTGATTAAAAAATGTGATTAATTACTTTAATTGTGTTTTTTTATTGTCTTAGTGGTAAAACCAGGAACTTGCAGGCATGCATTCGCATTGGTAGACGGCGGCCGACTGACGGCGCGTCGGACGTGTGATCGCGATGCCGGACGCTCGCCCTTGAGCCCTTTGATCCGAGCCACAAAAAGCGACAACAAGCGGATCTGTGGCGGACGCGTCCGCAGACGTCAAATACCTACCGCAGATGACCAAATCACCCCCTTTACGCGTCCGCGGATCCATCTGCAGACGTGTAGTGGAGGCATTAAATAAATGCAAACCTATGCACATAGCGAAATCGAAATCCCTTGGACGCTCGACGCCCCGCTGCCCGCCCCGCCGACGCGCCGCTCGACGCTTGCCACCACAGAACTTTATTATTCAGTGCTCTCCACGCAGGCCTTAAGGCCCGGCCACGACATTGGTCTAAGGCGACCAGCGGCGAGCAAATCCATGAGTTGGAGCGGGATGCCAATATGGGTACTCCCTCTCGCACGTATGGTTTTCCGCTAAGCCGGTCGCCTTAGACCAATGTCGTGGCCGCGGCATTACACTTGACTAGATTGCAAGAAATCTGTCGCTAGTTGTTATTTTCAACATGGCGTAGGGTTCCACCTAGATAGAGCCTAGGAAACCGTCTGGAAGCAAGTAGTCACGCCCATACCCTCCTGCCGCCGAGACCTATTAGAAGGTCTTGTCAAACAAAAGAAATTCAATTTTATTTCCTACCCTATTCATTCCATATTCATAAAATTCATTAGTAGAATCTAATAAAATGTGAACAAACCTAAAACCTCGCATTATTTCATAATCACGCACTTTTAGAAAACAATTTTGGTTTTATTACGAACTTAAATCTACTTTCAGTTCACATGTCGACGCTTATCATGAACAACTCTGTATTCTAAAATAGTACGCGCTTGCAATTGGAATTGCTTCATTATTAGAATTCAAATTACGACAAGATATTGTCTAAAGATGCAGCGTTTTTCATGATAAAAGTTACATGAAAAGATTTCTTAATTTATATTTAAAGTTAATTATTTTAATGAAAAGTATCGTGTGTTAAAATATCTGCAACTAATAAATTAGGACCTTATATTTTTGTTAAAATTATTGTTATTTAAATATTAGTGTTAACCTAAGAATATAATATATAATATCTGTTTACGTGTTTCACGATATCGATGCTTATCATAAATAACGCTGCATTTCAAGATGCTACAGTCGTTATTTCAATTCTAATAATGCAGCACTAGAATTCAAATTAGAAGTAAGTTTTTTTTTTATTGCAGCGTTGTTCATGAGAAGCAACGATATGGCAAAGACTCAAATGCTATGGGCAGTCAGCCATATTTGTTTGCATTTTTTTTAGATTGTACTTTAGATACTGACGATTGGTAAACGAAATCATTTATATTTTCTCCACGGCCGTGCGTGTGAAGCAATTAGCAGAAACAACAAAACAGATAATTATTGGCGCACTGCACCGCACTGACGCCAGAAGGCCTGTCATAGGTGTTAATGTAATAATTTATTACGAAAAAAATGATTTATTGTAACAACCATGACATGCATCCATTCATTCCCAGTTGTCCGATATAAAATTTATAGCCCATATATTGCCAAGAATTGCGTATAACCATGAAGTTTTTCCATAAAATGACTAGAGTAATCGACATTTACAACGGTAGTCACCGCTATTGTAGTTGGTATAAGGTAAAAACCTACCAGATCTGCCGTATAATTCCGCGAGAGAATATAAGGAACGATAAATATTTATAGAGCCCGTTTTCCATCTCGGGTAAATTGCAGCGTAATCGAGTCAAAGCCCACAACAATGTGTTTACATGAATTGTTACTCGTGTAGTGGAGGCACGCTTTTGACGGATACAAAGTATTCGAAGTAGCGGCAGACAATGTCCGTGTTTAAAGGGCGAATTAACTTACAATAAATTGTTTTATTGCACGCTCTGCTGTAAAAAATTAAAAAGCTACAGAAGCTATATTGCGGGCAATCAGATCATCCTTATCTTAACATGCGGTTTAAATGGGAATGTATAATCGTTACAAAAGAATTAAACATACAAATTGTCATTCTAATAAATCATGTCACATCGTAAGTCTAAAGAGTTATTGTATACCTTTTATTAAGCCTTTTAAACATTAAATTTGCATCTTCAAACACCATCAGAAAATTACAGCGCAAACTTTTAGCGATAGAAATCTATGCCATTAAATAAATTCACTTCACACGTTGCATTCGCAGCTACAACTATGCAAACGAGAGATAAATTAAAAGTTATGATCATTAATGAACCAGTTTTAATTTACGATCAAAATGTAGATAAATAATCAAGTTCGGTCCAATGTATGAAAAAATTAATCGGATAAAGTTGCCTGCGACATTCCTGCGGATCCAGTTCAAGAGGCATTACCAACTATATTGCATCTATATCTTTTTGTATTACAAGACATAAATCGACTAAGAAAGGTTAAACGGCAGTAATTGCGTTATGAATATGAATCGTTACGTAACAAATGACTACTCTTTTATTACAATCATTGCAACCAATGAGATACGGCGACTAATACGTATTTGAGCATTAATATAGCGTACTTTTGAATTCACTGCATATCCCACGCAATCCATGGACGTCATACAAGGTGTACGCGAGGAATCCGAGAACAAGGGTACTCCTGACTAGGATCCTCTTAATTGGGTCGAACGAAACATGTCGGGCAATCACTGACTTAAATTACGTGAGTAACCAGATTCGCTAAATATTCTTAATTCTTTTAGATGTTTATTTATGACCTAAGATCTATATATATAGTGTCCTAAAGTGTCCTTACAGTGAACTGAGAGCATTCGTTTTTGGGTCATTATTTGGGCGTTTGTTCCGCGTCATTTTTGTGTTCACACTTTTCGCGATATCGGCTGATTGTTTTAACTTTGTATCTAGTTATCTTGTAAATGTACAGGACATCTATCAAATAACCGAAATTCACCATAAAGCTTACAGCCAACTTTTAGAAAATGTGACCACGAAAATGAGGCGGTTGAAACGCTCGAATTGTGACCCTTTTATTCGCTTTTCTCTCGCACCAGTCGCACCTCACACAAGTATAAGACAGTTATAGACAGAAAGAGATCCAGTCGACAATACTGGTGGCTTATGTTGGTCCCATTTTATCTATTTATCGTGCTACGCGTCACTTTCACACTTGCATACCTGTTAGAACGTTACGGCAACGCCGACAAACGATTAGACGCGGTACCATCATAAGCACAGATATGTCATAATTATATACCATAGATCAAGCAAACGTATCTACTTAGCGTGTCAAATGAACTCAGTGAAATCCACCGAGTTGTCCGTCTTTAATCGCAGCTTGCAGCTTTCGGGCGTCAAATTTTGTAAGTTGAAGTGAACAAAAACATTAATAATGCCTCCTTAAGTAATATTAATTGCAACAACACAAAAAAATATGAATACTCAAGGGCCTGAGACATATTTAAAATCATAGGCAAGTAACAACTTCAACAAAATCTGACACGCTCGGCCGCCATACAAATGAATGAACTTGTTTCTTCTATCCAAATCTAATTCTGTGATCATAAGCCTACGGGGAAGCTCATGGCGCTTAGTCATAGTCATAGAACACAGGATTTTGCTCTTTCTTGAACGCGTCACTCTCGAATATTTTTACGTACGATCAAGAATGTTCAAGTAGATTATTAGTGTAACTGCCTACCAGTTATTAGTGTAACTGTCCACGCACGGCTGCTACACAGCGGTCGGGGGTTCGATCCCCTGCTCGTACCAATTCGTTTTTCAAAAACTTATGTAGCTACGAAATATCATTTGATATTCACAAGTCCTTTATGGTGAAGTAAAACATCGTGAGGAAACCTGCATACACCTACGAAGGAATTCAAGGGTACATATATATATGTAAAGTCCCCAACATGTACTGGGCCAGCGTTGGTCCCACGCAAAATAGGCCCGTTTGGTGTCAAGTTGCGGAAAAAATGGCCAGAAAACAACAACAACAAAGGTGCTTAACTTGGTTGACATCATCAGCCTCCATCATCTTAGTCCACTGCTGGACGTAGGCCACTCCTATTAACTATGCGTGTAGACGCATTAGAAGGTAAATGTACAACCGCCATGCTCGGCATGCGGATTGGTGATCACGGTAATGTGTTACACTATGATGACGCTGCTGCCCATCATCATCTATCAAATAATGGTCAGTGACACTTCACTTTCCTCTCTCTTGATATGTCAGACGATTCGAAAATGCTTATTAATAAGCTTACTTGAATAAAGAATAGTTTGACTTTGACTTGGATGACTGTACTTAAATCGCTTTAGTGCGTGAAAGCACCCGAACTTAAGCCATACGAATGCAGTTTAACAACACATTAATTTCTTTCACGCTTCAGTGCCTACTTGGTATTTTTTGAAGAATATTTCTGTAACAGCCCTAGAGCGGTAAATTGGTACATGCACCAGAGCTCAGGTATTTAAGACCCAAGTCGAAGGCGAGGGTCATGAATAAAACGATCATGGGTTTTCAAATTATCGCCCGTGTGTTGTCTAAAGTTACTACCTACATACTGCGAGTATTACGTCTTTCCTTGGTCAGGAAAAGAGATTTTCTTCTACTTGTCAACTGAAATGTTTGAATTAAGATTAATTTCACAATAGTAAATTATGCATCTAGGGAGGTAAGTACGGTATCACTAACGAGAGCGTTAGAATCTGGCGCGCTTAGCAAGTATTGTGTGATGAAAAATTATAATCATACAATTTACGTCGAGTTCGCAACTCAACTGTAATGAACTCATTACACCACCCTGTGGGCAACTATAATGACCAATCACTTGTTTGCAAAAAAGACATCAACGAGCGGCCAGCTTAGGATCTGCTCTTCATTTCGGCGTATTTATTTCATTATTTAAATTTGTTTACGTATTTTTATTGACTCGTAGAAAAAGTATTGTACACAATAGTGTTATGATCAAGGTTTTCAATCTCGTGCCTTACTTAGGCCTAAACACGGAACTCGACTGAAAAGCTCTGTAATATAACACGATTTTCTAAAATACTAATTTCTATACGGTAGAAAATCCTCGTCCGGCCAAAGTTGACTTACGAAAAATAATGAAACCGAAATAATCAATTGTAGTTTCATTAAGCAAGATTGAAAAATGAATTGGATATTGACATTGAAAATAAAATCGTCGGCGTCGTATAAAGACGGGATTTACGGACAAAGTTGATAACGCGGACACAGGGTAATAAGCGGTGCTGCTTTATATTGCTGTGTTAATAAACTCATTGGCGGGTATGATAGTGTCCTGTAATGATAATTGACTGATCATGTATGATTCTGCGATAAATGGCCGTAGTATTTTTTGCTATGTATATAAATAAAAATAAATAAATAAATATCTTGGGACATCTTACACAAATCGACCTAGTCCCACGGTAAGCTCAATTAAGGCTTGTGATGTGGGTACCAGGCGACGATATACATAATAGATAGATACATATAGATACTTAAATACATAAACAGCCATGACCAAGGAACAAATATTTGTGATAAATAAATACACATAGAATGCCCTCGCCGGGATTCGAACCCGGAACCTCCAGCTTCGTAGGCAGGGTCACTACCAACTAGGCTACGGAGGCTGACGATATATTGTGTGCGTGTGGACTGAGGGACCACTTATATTTCAATGGTGGTTGGTATGATGGTGTTTGGTGAAAATTTAGTAGAAGTAGAGTATTATTTTGTAGAAAAATCCTGGAATTTGTAAAGAATTCACTAAAAAGTTATACAGCCAAATGTGTGGTCCCTCAGTTCACACACTGAACCTTACACTTCTGGGCAAGTGTTTAATATGTTGGCTTATTTTAATGATATAGATTTAGTAAAAACATGTTTAAACGCATTCGTATTGACCGAAACGTAATTTGGCAATGATTATACACTAAAAAGTCCTCCTTTTTTGGTCCCTGAGGGACCACATATAATAACTAATAAATCGGTTCATTCGTACAAAAAATAAATGCATTTTTCTTTGCAAACATTAGTAAAAATCGCAAGGAAGATTGTAAAAGTTAAAGGAAAGCACAACTATTAATTAATTTCGCCAAATTTATATTTGTTTGTGGTACCTCAGTTCACACACTATGAGTTAATAAAATAATCAAAACCTCCTTAAATATAAACATTATTAAAAGGTTTGTCGTACTGAGGTTTAGTTAAAAAGCTTGACTACATAAATATATATTTTAACGTGGATTGATGGCGTACAATATAAAATAAATTGCTTTTTAACATTTCCTTAGCAAAGCGTTCATTAGAGTGACCACACAATGAAGCGTTTACTAACATGACGTGCCTCATTTTTAAATTCAACTTTTTAAATTTGCTTACTAATATACGTATCAAATGGACCAAGGAAAAACCGCATACAGCCAACTACATTTTAGATTCTATATGCAAAATTATGAAATTAAAAACAAACTAGGTTTATGGTATCACGTTTGGTGCGGTAAAACATGTAGCTCGAAAATGCTTGTCCTGCGTATTATGTTTAAAAAACATAAAGGCGGCAAATTAACTTGAATTGATGTGTTTGGTTTGTTATTGCTGTATTTGCAAATTAGCATTGTTTTTCAATGGATTTGTTATTTATACTTCTATTTTCCGGTTTGTTGATCTGGTAAGTACCTCCACCTCCACCACCACCACCAAGGAGACCTCACGTGTATTTTTCTACGATGTACAAACTAAGAAATAGTGTGAATTTCGGCGAGCGAACGCGAAAATACACGTGAGACTGCTAGGGGGGGGGGTGTAGCTAAGAAACTCACCAAACATCACCAGGGGAGAGGGGGGGTCAAAAAGTAGCCGAAAAAACCTCGCATGATTTATGCACGAGCCCTATGACCGTGTGGTGACTGCAGTAAGAATACATTTGTCACCACCCCAACTCCTCCTGCGGGTGTCGTAAAAGTCGACTAAGACGGATTGAAGTGTCACTGATCATTATTTGATAAAAGAATGATGACGGGCAGCGGTGTCATCATAGTGGACACATTACTGCGATCGTCAATCCGCTTGCCCAGCGTGGGGATTATGGGCATTTATCTCCTAATGCGTCTATACGCATAGTTAATAGGAGAGGCCTACGGTGTACGTCCAGCAGTGGACTATCATAGGCTGATGATGATGTATGGTTTGTCAGGTTTACCATCATTTGCTAAACAACTTTTCTGAAATAACTATTTAACAAATAACGATTCACAAACCTCATTGCTCATTTTAAAAATAACATGTAGGAACATGACAAATAGTCCTATTTAAATTACTAGCTTTTACCCGCGACTTCCTCTGCGTTAAATCTTTAGAAACAATATTTATATGCCTATGACCTTATTAAATTTCATCTAAATTCGTTTAGCGGTTTAAGCACGAAGAGGTAACAGAGGGATCGCTCACTAATATTTCAAGTTCGGGTGTGCAAGTGGGTTAATTTTCCTTAAATGCTTAAATGCTAATTTAACACAATGCTAATTTGCAAATACAGCAATTACAAACCAAACACATCAATTCAAGTTAATTTGCCGCCTTTTTATTTTTTAAGTGTTTGCGTATTATACGCAGGACAAGTATATTCGAGCTACATGTTTTCCGGCACCAAACGTGATACCATAAACCTAGTTTGTTTTTAATTTTGTAATTTTGCTTACAGAATCTAAAATGTAGTTGGCTGTATGCAGTTTCTCCTTGGTCCGTTTGATATTAGTAAGCAAATTTAAAAATGAGGCACGTCACGTTAGTAAACGCTTTTCATTGTGTGGTCACCCTAATGAACGCTTTGCTAAGGAAATGTTAAAAATCAATTTATTTTATATTGTACGCCATCAATCCACGTTAAAATATATATTTATGTAGTCAAGCTTTTTAACTAAACCTTAGTACGACAAACCTTTTGATAATGTTTATATTTTAGGAGATTTTGATTATTTTATTAACTCATAGTGTGTGAACTGAGGGACCACAAACAAATATAAATTTTGCGAAATTGATTAATAGTTGTGCTTTCCTTTAACTTTTACAATCTTCCTTGCGTTTTTTACTAATGTTTGCAAAGAAAAATGTATTTATTTTTTGTACGAATGTACCGATTTATTAGTTACATATTAAATATATGTGGTCCCTCAGGGACCAAAAAAGGAAGACTTTTTAGTGTATAATCATTGCCAAATTACGTTTCGGTCATTACGAATGCGTGTAAATATGTTTTTACTAAATCTGTAACATTAAAATAAGCCAACATATTAAACACTTGCCCAGAAGTGTAAGGTTCAGTGTGTGAACTGAGGGACCACACGTTTGGCTGTATAACTTTTTAGTGAGTTCTTTACAAATTCCAGGATTTTTCTACAAAATAATACTCTACTACTACTAAGTTTTCACCAAACACCATCATACCAACCACCATTCAAATATAAGTGGTCCCTCAGTCCACACGCACACGATATATTTGATTTTAACCTATAGTTACTTACGTAGCCTCCTAAGGCCTCCTAGTGACATTTCCCAAAATTTAGAATTTAGAACTTTCTCTTTATTTATAAAAGATTTTTTTTTATTCATAATAGGTAGACGTTTGACTACGACCATATCTGCTGGTAAGTGATGATGCAGTCTACGGTAGAGCACGCTTACCTATGATATACCTATTCACTCTTGCCTTGAAGATAATTCAGATTGTAAGTACACACTATGCTCAAATAAAATTTCAAAATATATACAAAATTTTGTACGAGGGATCTTAGGAGGCTAGAGGTCTATTAAAAGGTCTCCTCAAACACAAAAAAATCTTTTTTTTTTTTTACTATTCTAAATTAATTTTATTGCGTGGGCGGCCGGAGGTAAAAATATTTTTTTACATTTTTGAATTTTGGACAGACAAGGCACTGAAGGCACGCATGGTGACTTCTTAGTAAATAAAGTCCGTGCGGAAAGTAAAGGTGACTCGGAGTAAAAAACGCCCATATATATCTCACGTGGTACTTTACTGAGTGTGAGTACCTATACCTAATTTTCGTAGGCAACAACGTACAAGGTTCTAAGCTCTGAACAAACCTTCAGCACTTTGCCCCTTATACGTTGTTGTCATCGATTAAGGTCTGAACTTTGTCGTATTAAGGCAATCGAGCAGACTTTATTCGGTAAGTGAAGGCACGTCACGTTTGTTCAGAACTTAGAACCTTATAGGTTGTTGTCGTCGAAAATTACATACAGTGTGTGGCCTACAACCGGGGTGAAAATTTTAACGGTGCATTAATAAGCTGATCAACAATCATTTCCACATATTGTAATTAAAAAAAAAAATTTTTTTTGTAATTTTTTGTTCATGTATTTTTCATTATTATGGGTTCATTTACTTGAATTAAAAGTTATCAATAACTTATCATTTTTGAATCATTGAAAAATGTAATTTTTTTTTTTAAAACCGTATCAAATTAGTGTAAAAATGCAAACAAAATTATTGTTATGACTTCCTACCTGGTACATATCAAGATGTCTTGCGACTGACAAGCTACGACATCGTGATGCCAAGATCCAGTACTAAAGGTCCATAGCTTTGAATGACAATATCTCCGAACTTAACCACTTTGAAACACCGGGACCTTTACAGGATTATTGCTGATAGTCTAAGGAGTCACTCATTTCAGTTTTCTCCCGTGTTAAAGGCCACACACTGTATATTCAGTAAGGCACTGGTCTCACCACGACCCAGCTATCTCCGCCCCGCGAATATCGCCGACATCGCCGTGTCTCTTTTTTTACTCGGGAGTGCGTATCTTTCGTTCGTACTCATAGCCGATAGTTCATTGCCTAGTAGCTCGCGGTGAGACCAGTGCTTAAAGGAGACATTTATCAACATTATGCATTTCCTGTCCTCAATTATTAATAATATCCAAGTTTTATTGACATGAAACTCCAATAAGAGATGTGAATCGAGAATGATTTGTCAAATCGGGACTTTATCTTGTCCCGACACAAAAGTGGAACGCGGCCTATTCATCAAAGGACCGCTATCGGGCCTGTCGACACTCCGTCATTTTGGATGTAGCTACGACAGCGATGGGACGATAGGGTGACGGCACCCTGGGACCCTCTGCGCAATGGATGCATTAGGTAAAGATTGAGAGTCGCTGCATAATATAGTAGTTTTGCATAAAAGCAAGAATTCGTAGTCAAATGACAGTACTTAGCCTGCAGGTCTTTCTTCAGGCTCGAAAAAATCCTTTAGTGATCGTTAGGGGCCTAACGTCTGTAATATTACGTTATCTTACGCGATCTCTATTATTATGGCAATAAAGACATTTTCAGATATTTTTGAATACGCCTCTGCGTATTCAGATATTTTTGAGCGCTCCGGACGCTAAGATATATCTAATGTAGACTGACATTATAGCGGAGCGGCGGAAACGTGGAGTGGAGGATAGCCCCCTAACCATACTTAAGATCTCTTCAATAAATAAAATGTTTTGTTTTTAAAACAAATTGATACTGAATCGACCTTTTCTTCACACCGCTAAATAAGAGCACGTAAGCGTTATTTCCAAAAAAAAATCTTGCAAACTGAAAAATTACCTTTAAAACCAATTTAATAAACAACGTCTTCCTGCCCCTTATAACTGATTAAAATAATAATACATAAACACACGCGTAATGAAAATGTGATGATACATAGCTACACGTCGCACGTTCATGGAGTTTCCCACGCCTCTTAATAGTGGGTCTTGTCGATTGATCATAGCCCCTGTATCGCAATATCGCGGATTGTCCGCGACGGGCCGTGAGCGGCGATGCGACAGCGATTGTTGATTTAAACGAGCGATCAATAAGCTGCCGATATCGCGTCATCATCGGCATTAAGAAGATACATATGACATGTGTCCCTTAAGCGGTATTCAAGTTCAAGAAAAATGTACCTACAGATCCTGACTACTACCTCAGTATTTTGAATAGGCGCACTGATTGGCTTAACTTAAGGGTTGGAGTTCGAAAACGTCTAAAGGTGCGTTCAAACTAAAAGAGCATTCGCTGTTCTAACCTCCCACTCTACGAAATTCGATCGGTACACAAAACGTGATTGGTTGATTTCGTAGAACGGGCGCTAGAACAGCGAATGCTCTTTTGGTTTAAACGCACCTTAAAATTCTATAAAATATAGAATCTGGACCTTGTCAAAATGTGAACCAACGCAGAAGTGAAATGAAGACACTGAACTAACACTTGAACAAAGACATCATTATTACTCGTATACGTAATAACTACTGTTACGTATACTGACTGATGTTTTAAATGGGAAAATACGTGCTGTTTGACTGTCGGTTATGTTTTGAAGCCTAAAACTACTAAAACTATAGCCATGGAATTTGAAACTTATGAAAATGTCAATTGAGATGTAAATTATTATCACAGAAAATTGGATTGTTCTCCGAAATATCGTTAAAACCCGAGTAAATATTATTCCGGCAAAGCGCTCAACAGCCAAAAATACACAGGTCACTAATAACATCGCACACACCGTATATGTAAGTTATGACAAGAAATCGGAAAATGTACGTCATTGTTCGCAATAATGATTAAAAGAATAATTAAACGAATAATTTCTTGAAATTTGATTTCGAAGTTTTAAGGTGACTTTTTACAATGGTTTTCATAGTTACCAGTGTCAAATATGTAATTTTCTGAAAATTATTAAATGATTAATTATTCAATCAACTTTGGAGTCATGTCCATATTATTGCGAACAATGACGCACATTTGTCCAATCTCTGGTTATTACTTTTAGTATGGGACCAATCCCAAAATCGCGAAATAAAAATAACTTTCCCTTACAAAATGTCAAGATCAATAACCAATAGGTATGTATGAAAAATTATTTTTATTTTTTGCAATTTCTCGGTTGTTCCCATACTAAAAGTTGCGTAGTATGACTTATGTATACGGTGTGCGTCACAACAACGTGTATGTTGAACGTTAAAACAAAATTGATGCCATCTCTTTGTAAATATTATCTTTCTCCGCTAATGATCGCACAAATCAAACGTAGATTTAAAACATTCATCAACATCACACTGGGAATTGGAAGCACATTCAAATCAAACATTATGATAAAAAGTTGTTGCTAACAACGTCGCAACAGGCGTGAATAATGTGTCTTAAGATGCTTTAAGCCGCTGTATTGGATTGGAAGCATGCTAAATTAATAATTACACCCGAGGATTGGTACAAGCCAAATTTTCGAGTGACGGTTACTTGTACACCTGCTACGTTAACTGTAAGCGCCGGATTACCATAAATAATATCATGGGACATTCTTAGGCTGGGTTCCTGGGTTACCTGAGTTCTTACGTAAGTTGTAGGGACGGAGCTATACTAAGGAATGAGATAGCGATATTCACCTCTCATTCCTTAGTATAGCTCCGTTCATTCCGTCCTACAACTTACGTAAGAACTCACAGGTGCAATCCAGGCCTTACACAAATCGACCTAGTCCCACGGCAAGTTCAATTATTAAGGAGCGTGTTGTACTTATATAATATATCTTCTTCGGGTCTATATCGGGTGGCATAATGTTTTTATTTCGAAAAATTTGTCGCATAATAACTTTACGCCGAAAAATGAATGGCATAAACATTGTTGCGCATATTTTTGCTATGCCGAAATTGTTAATCCTAACTTGGTTGTTCCTAAATATTGTTTGTCCTAATGATTTTCGTGTCTAATGTATATGTATCGAAAAATTATTGTGCATAATGGTGATGTTCCTACTATTTAATGTACTAATAGTGATTACCTACCTTTAACTAGCTTTAAAAATATTTTTTTATTCCTTATACTTAACTATTACTAAATAATTAAGTATAAGGAATAAAATATAATAACTGTAGTATAATAACTGTTGTCCAAAGAATTTAAGTGAGCAATTTTGACCTGGGAACCGGTCGACGAAGCCCCGCGGGGCTTCTATTTCCGCTCTAAGGGATAAAAGGTACCTAACGAACCTATCCAGGTTAAGGTAGGGGATGTTCAGATTGTTTATTTTTTAATGCGGGGGGCTTCGCCCCCCGAGCCCCCCTGGTGGGGGGCTTCGCCCCCCCGTCCCCCCTTTTTTTGGCTTTGTAAGTATGAGGATGTGTAAACAATTAATTAAAAATACTTAAGTATTTAAAGACTACGCCATTCACTCCGCCCTAGTTTCGAAACCTAACCAATCCACGTCGGTTTTACCCTGGTTTATTACTTGAACATTTTTTTTAACCATTCACCCTGTTGTTCAAATGTTTTGCATGTTGTTATTAAAATGCCTTTTTGAATGAAATTTCGGACATGATAAAAGTAGGCGCAGTGAAAATTGACAGTTCGAGTAGTAGGGAAAACAATATTTATTACAATGATCATTAGGATTATTATGCTTTAGGTCATTCGACAGTCGAGTAATCAATATTAGAATAAATATGGTGTAGGTATTTTAAACGTGTATGCGCAAAATTAAGTAGGGTAAACAAGTAGTATGCCATGTAACATTATGCCATACATTCTCGGCCAAAAAATTTTAGGACAATCGACGTTATGCGACACGACAGGCACCCATCTTCTTCTTCTTTGCCTAGCCTTATCCCATTTCATTTGGGGTCGGCTCTCCTCGTCAATCTTCGCCAGGTGTATCTGTTCTGGGTCGTCGAGACATCTAATTGGGCTTTCTTAAGGTCGTTATTAATAACGGACATCCAGGTCATAGGGGGTCTAGCTATCTTTCTTGGACCGGTGTTGATGTTAAGGACTTGTCTAGTCATATTATCTTGAATCTTCTGACCTTCTCATTACATGGTCATACCACTTCAAGCGCAGTGTTGTACTAATATACAGGGTGGTCCAAACCTTGACGTCAAAAAATTTTTTTTAGATTCCTCACGTCATGAGCTATCGGAATATACCCCATGTATGTTAGCCGATTTTTTGTAGTTTTCGAGTTATGAATTTTTGAAAATTTTTTTTTGAGAAATTCTGGAATGAAGAAATTTATTAAAAAAAAAAACTGTTGGGTTTTTTAACTAGTTTCTTTTTGTAAAAGTATTACTACAAATACATCATTTACTGACAAAAAAACTTAGCGTCCTCACTTTGATACAAGTAGGATAAAAAATACCAAATTTAAAATTTTACGCTAAAAACGCATCAAAATAGCATTAATGTACGTAAATAAAAAAAATAAAACATTATCCCAAGGATTTTTGGTAATGTAAAGACTGCCTTAGACCTTAAACCTTCGTAAAAGCAAAAAAAAAGTGATACTTGATAATGAGGATTTTTCGGAGTAGTCGGTCAAATAAACTTAAAAAAAACTTCAAAATTTTTAATTTAAAAATAAAGTAAAATTTCGTCTGTTTTGTTGTTCTTATCAATAAACAAAGACAGAAAATACCACGAAAACTCAATTTGTGTAGTTATTCAAGTCATTTATTACTACTTTAAAATTTTAAGCTTTTTTAAGTTTATTTGACCGACTACTCCGAAAAATCCTCATTATTAAGTATCACTTTTTTTTTGCTTTTACAAAGGTATAAGGTCTAAGGCAGTCTTTACATTACCAAAAATCCTTGAGATATGTTTTATTTTTTTTATTTACGTACATTAATGCTATTTTGATGCGTTTTTAGCGTAAAATTTTAAATTTGGTATTTTTTATCCTACTTGTATCAAAGTGAGGACGCAATTTTTTTTTGTCAGTAAATGATTTATTTGTAGTAATACTTTTACAAAAAGAAACTAGTTAAAAAACCCAACAGTTTTTTTTTATTAATAAATTTCTTCATTCCAGAATTTGTCAAAAAATTTTTTTTCAAAAATTCATAACTCGAAAACTACAAAAAATCGGCTAACATACATGGGGTATAATCTGATAGCCCATGGCGTAGGGAACCTAAAAAAATTTTTTTGACGTCAAGTTTTGGACCACCCTGTATATATGGATATATTAACAAAGTGGTTATAACGCGAGCTTACTTTCTATCTTTATGCTCATGGGGCCCCAGCACAAGCAAATTGTTTGCTGAAATCGGGAAACGTCCTGTTGACGTAACTAAAGACCGAAGAAGTAGCGACTTCCTCGCACAACGTATCGGCTTTCTTTTTAGCGTATATCGAAGAAATGCCTCCAGTATAAAGTCACAAGGGCCAATCTGAGATATAGATTAGATAAGTTAAGGATTAGTCAGAATTAGTTAAGTTTAAAAAAAAATTAACAAGGTGGCCAAACAAATAAATCAATCATATCTCTTACTTTCTTTAGACATTATGATTACATGTACCACAATGGTGATATATGTACGAGTAGCCATTAGATATAATATACCTATGTACATATAATATATGTTATGCTAAAGGCGACACTATACCATGCAAACAAATACGGTCGGCTCAATGAGCGTCATCATAACCATAAACTACCATTGACGACGTATCCCCAATTTGTTCGTAACTAATTCCGTTACTTCGTTTTTATTACGGCACGGCAGGATGATTGATAAATTACGTATTTTCATAAACAACGAATATTCAAACGTTCAACTAACTTAGGCAGTCAATGTACCAAAGGCGAGTAAGCGATTGAGGTAGGTAAGTATCGACTATTTTCACGCACAGAAAATGAACAAAAAATAAAGATCTATTGTTAGTAAAAGTGGATATATTTACAGTTGATCGCTGGTTGTTCATTGCTGACGAGTAAATTTTCTAGGAGATTCACCCACCCGCGTCGAACAATCTCGCCAATCATTCGCTGCTCGCTGGTTGGTGGGGCCAGTGCCTCATTGTCATAAACCAAATCATTCAGTCCATGTCGATTAGTGAAAGAGACGGTAGTACTCATGTCACGGGTTTTTATTACGAACAAATTGGATATTTGTCCTAAATACGAATTCACCTTTATACCAAAAAAAATGCAAGTAAATTTTACGACTGCGAAGCAATCGTAAAGACAAATATCCTGCGTAATGATTTAATTCCTGGTAGGGCTTTGTTTTATTATTACAATCTACAAAGATTCGTTGCTCCATGTTATTTACCATAAGGAAAGGTTGTTACGTAGCATTTATTTCTTAATACACATATTCGGACCGCCGCCATTAAGCTAAAATACGGCTTTTAGTCTACTTTAATCTCGGCGGATCTCATCAGATCTCGTCGTACAATTAAATGCTCTGAAACCTGAATTGGATTACGCATTAAGCTTTCTTATGGACGACATAAACTGTTCTGTCTTCGTTACGCTGCCTGCTGAGATGAATAAAGACGTAATTAAAAATAACGCCCTGCTTATCTAAATATATAAACGATCAGAGCTACATCGATAAAGGAAACAATTACGTCGGCGTAAGGCATTTTATTAAAATATATATGTGATGTGTGGCGCGTAATTTTCAATTATAAATCCAGATTACAATCTGGAAGTGTGTAACGATAACCAGTATCGATTTTCACATTAGTTGCTCTTCTAATATTACAAATTCGTTTGAACTGTTGTAGTAATGCACGCTTTCCATCTGGGAACTTTTTGTTAAAAATATCAATTAGAAATTAGAATGCTATCATTGAAAATATTTAAAAACAAGTCTTTAACAGTGCATATACATACAAGTTGTTAACAGTGCATATACATGCCTGGCTTTTTAACGAGATTTTGGCTAAATGAATAGCAAAATGCAAGTAGGTACCATTGTATAAGAATAGAAGAATATATTCTAAAAAATGCAAGTATGTTCTGAGATTACTAGTTACTGGCAAGGGAGGGGGTACAGGCTTCATTTGAGATGTATAGCCACTAGCAATACTTATAAGATAAAACTTAAGTAAGTCCCAAACGTTTTTTTTATCACTACATGCATATGAACAACTAACAATGAGGGTTTTCGATATTTTTTTCTGCCGCCAGGCGAAGCTACGTTAGGCGTGAGGTCCAAGCAACTATCAAATTCATAGGTACTGACCATAAAATATCTAAATTCAATTGTATTTAGAAGTTTATTGATTTTGTAATAGATTAAGACTAGAAAACGGGCGCTGAAGATTGAGCTTGCAGCAATTACCTGGTGGTGTAAAGTCGGCTTAAGATGATATTGTAATGGTTGTACGCACTGCGCAAGCGCCTATGGAGCGCGATCAAAGCGCCGCCCGCGCACTCCGTACTCGCGTTCTCACTTAATTGATGTCGGTTTTTGAGTGCACCAATAAGCCGCCGTTCCAGCACCTCTGTCAGATCCTGAATGTATGGAATTTGTATTCAATAATTTAAAACGCGAACACGGTTTGAACAGTGGAATACTTTGGCCGGTTTATTGGTGAGGCTTTGACTTTTAACCTCATTTCATGTGTTGATTACGATTCATATAAATAATACCGAGGAGTTGAAAACAAATATTGAAAATTGTAATTTAATAATATTTTTTAAATAATAAAGGCTAATCAGTTGTTGTAGGTAAATATCGGAAATAATCTACATAAAATTACATACCTACTTATAAGTAATTACAATAAAAGTCTCACTTCAAAACTGAGCAAAATTAAATTTACAAACTTAGGTATAGTCTTAGACAAAAAAAAAATAGGAATACATTTTTCAGTCTTAATACGCAAATCGATTTCTTTGATAATTCGTGATCGACTAAAGAAGAAAAACCACAAAAACTTTTAGGTATGGGAAGAAAAAAGAGTTCATTAAATAGTATCCGAATGTAAACCAAGAAAATACTGAAAATGGACTACCCAATCGCTGAAAAAAATACTCAAAAACACGGCCCCTGAAAATTACAATTAATAGAAAATTTCCATGAACCTATAAAGGACCTTTTGCATTTGTATCAATCAAAATAAAATACACAATTAAGATATTCATCGGCAAAAAACTATCCCTCACAGTGGATCGCTATTCCCGCTGGATGATCGAGCGAGATCGACCCCAATCGATATTTTTTTCCGTTTCCTTCCAAAAGGGTGTATTCTTTCTGTTGTTTTACTGGCACTGTATAAATCAAGATTGTTATTCTCACTGCCAGCAATTTTAGGAGTACCGGTATAAGTGTCATCTCTGGGTACGTGCCTTTACTATCGGTCGTGAGTTCACATTGAATGGCAAAGTTCCATTGCTCCCTTCAATAGGAATATAGAAAGAGGACTCGTCGACGGACGCAGGTGGACGCAGTATCACCGGTGACGCCACGTCAAATCAGGCAATTTCGGAAGCTGAATTTGAATGAATGGATTATCTGCGCTGTGATTTATGGGTTCATTGATACATATTTTCAGATATCAAAGTAGGTACTTAGTAACGGTACGAACTAAAGAGAAATTTGTCATATATTAATCTTGATCATAATATACGAAAATAAGACGACACTTGATTATTTATTTATGATGAAGATATTGATTCGCTAAATACACATGAATTAATTATGAATACTTTTTTATGCTCGAATCATATTTTATGAAAGCGCGTCCAAATAATACTCTAAAGACTGGATTTGAATTAATCATTAGTTGATAAAACGAGCTTTGTCAATGCGTGATCAATAAAAAAGCAAATGCATAAAAATGGGCTTTTATGGTTACTAGTTCAATTTAAAAATGAACACAAAAATAAGTCCAATTTGCTTATGCAAACAAATAAGTAGGCACTAAAATTTTAATTACAATCTTTTGGTTTTCATGGATTTCAAAAATATAATTCTTGAATCGTATAAAACGGACGCAGGTGTCCGGCCAGCCGGATGTAACAGGCCCTGCCCACTTCCAAAACTCAAAAAATAAATAAACACTGAAAACGAAAGCAGCATAAAGCCTCGCTTTGTCTAAGCTGAAATTCTTTACATTGTTGAGACAAGGGTTGCTGTAGCGGCAATGACATGTACATTTTAGGGCCATTTTTGATTTTCGACTCTTGTTCATGCACTTGGATGATCAATTTTTTTTTTAAGTACCTATCTATTGATTATGAGAGCGAATTAGTCAATAAATAGTTATTTAAAAAAATTCGCGGATTAGTACTTACCCTTGATCTCGAAAATCGGTCCTGTTTGAATGTCGATATCGGGGTCGAAAAGGTCTTTTTACAAATGAACACTTTTGATGCTACAATCATTAATTATTTAACTTATTCCTGTGAGATTTCCGATAGGTATATGATTATAGCTACCTTTCAACAGAATACAAAATAATATGTAAATATGTGTTGATCTTTTGGGCAGATATGTAGCAATAAATATATACAAATATGTAGGTATATTTATACAAAACTAGACGTTGGTTTTTGGCTATGAAAGGGTAAAATAATAGTATAGCATCACGGTCATTATAGCTAGGTAATCAGATTACGGAATATTAAAGTGATTTTATTAAAAAGAAATCTGAACCGCCGCCTTTTGCTACAAAAAATGTGTCTCACGAGCAAAAAACATAATTGTAAAATAATCCGAACCTAATCGCCACAACCTCTTTGGGTCAGTATTCATTTCGAACACATTCTTTGAGAACGATAATTATCTAAAAACAACGTTGTGTAACTTGCGTACCTATAATTTTGTTTTGCAATTTGAAGCACACTTTGCAACTTTTGCATTCCACTTTTTCAACCTTGTTTATCTAACACAATCACGTCATACAAATAATTTATTGCAATAAGCGGAACAGGTAGGTATTCGGTATCCTTATATTTGACGCCTAGTGTTTAAGCCATATTTATATTATTATCTTAATCGTTTTTGAGTACCTAAGAGGTACAATCAGATTATTATTAACAATAATAATTATGTATGTGGTATCTCCCTTGCACTCGTGCATTGTAGCTTAAGAGAAGCCAGGAGGGCTTCAAATATCAATTTAATAGTACTATATACCACGGCTTTTGCACTGCACGTGCTTTTGTTTACATTACAAACATTCATTACATTAAATCATGCCTAAATAATGCATTAATTAAATTTTAACTAAATTATTATTAACTACCAGTACTACCACCAATATAACTATTTGGACGTGTGGTGACGGCAGTAAGAATACATTTGTCGCCACCCCAACTCCTCCTGCGGGTGTCGTAAAAGTCGAATAATTGATTGAAGTGTCACTGACCCTTATTTGATAAAAGATTTATGATGGGCAGCAGCGTTATCTTAGTGAACACAACACTGCGATCGCCAAGCCGCTTGCCCAGCGTGGCGATTATGGGCATTTACCTCCTAATGCTCTATACGCATAGTTAATAGGAGAGGCCTACGTCCAGCAGTGCACTATCATAGGCTGATGCTGATGATGATGATGATTATAACTATAAGGCACGAATTAACATGATCTGCAACGCAGAGTTGTATGATACGCAATCAATGGATATAGCTTTACAGTGATACTTCTGCTCTTATTTATTCTGTGGGTTAAGGACTGCTGTCCACCACGCGGTGAATAATAAGCATAATTACCCGGGTAATAATATAACATTATTATGTCATATTTTATATGAATTAACCTTCTCGTTAATACAAATTTTAATGATCGTAATTAACAAAGGTGGCAGCCGAAACACAATAATTTTATTATCTGAATCTAAACCTGGTCAGCAATTTGCAAGTACATACACGTAATCCCGTATTAGTATTTTATCAGGCCATAACTCGTTTTAAGCAGCGAACTTCATCTTATTTTATCGATCAATTAATATTCTGAGGAAGTTTCATTACTTTTTAATGAAACAAGAGCTCCTATCTCTAGATCGCTAATTTTATGTTTTAATTTACGCCTTCGTATCGCATCTACGCGACAATAAATTTCTGTAACGGGACGGGACGCTTGCATCATTAGTTCGCACGCATTTTGCCAGCCTACTGTAGCCGTACCACGAGCTGCCATTATTAACGCGGACTTAAGGCCCGGCCACGACATTGGTCTAAGGCGAGCGAATCCATGAGTTGGAGCGGGATGCCGATGTGTGTACTCCCTCTCGCACGTATGGGTTTCCGCTAAGCCAGTCGCCTAAAGGTGCGTTCAAACCAAAAGAGCATTCGCTGTTCTATCCCCGTTCTACGAAATCAACCAATCACGTTTTGTGTAACGATCGAATTTCGTAGAGTGGGGGGTTAGAATAGCGAATGCTCTTTTGGTTAGAACGCACCTTTAGACCAATGTCGTGGCCGCGGCATTACATTCTATCATGTTCGCACCAATATACGAGTACGAAGGAGATGGATAAAACGACGCTGATGAACGACGACGAAACGAACGAATACAGTAGCCGTACCATGAGTTGGAAAATAAAGGATACGTTAGGTATTAGGTACAGTGGCATTGAGAATTGCATGGAAGTTTTATGAATGAATTCATTCATAAACTGTTCATGCAATTTTTAACCTGACTGTACTTGATACGTAATGCATTCTATCGCGCTCGCACTGATATATTGGAGCGAGCGCGATGGTCTGCATTTCGTATCGACTAAAACCTAACGTGACCGATACTTGCAAAGTCATGGTACGGCTAGTGGAATATCTTCAGACTTTAAAATTATAATAGGTATTACTTATTCTGTGGTATTATTACAAGTGCATTGCCGGCCTTTATGATGGGATTACGCTCTTTTCTTCAAGGTTTGAATTGAAGATCGTAACGTGCCGGAATACCGCAGGCGCCAAATCATTCCAGAGTTTAGCTGTGCGAGGCAGGACATTTCAAGAAAACGCACAGTTGAAGAGGTATTGTAAGAGTCGACTGAGGGATTAACATGTGCGAAAATTACATAAAACAAATAGCAAAAATATCAATGACGAGGGAACGTATATTTGTGATAAATATAAACAAATGCCTTACCAGGATTCGAACCCTGGACCTAAAGCTTCGTTTTTGTAAGAATGATGTATTTTTATTCCTTTGTTTTTTCACTTGTATATAATTGTACTTTTTTATATTACTTATTTTAAATCACACGTAGGATATTCAAGGATCACAATTACATTATTTAAGAGTATGAAGTTCATACTCGTAAATATGTTAATAATTTTAATACCATACCATTGATACACTTAATATATAAATCTAAACTTCTATCATGCATGAAAAATGTATGAATTGAAATTGTTCATGAATGAATTAACAAACGAAGAACTAATTATTCAAATTTCTGCTGACATTTGTCACTCGTCCTCGGTGGGCGAGCAAATTTTTTACTATTTACATTTCTTTAAGTGTTGAACATTTTTCTACACTGTAATCAAATTACTTCTTATTGTGTTGTGAGATAATATAATAGCAAACATTAACGGCGACACAAATCATTCGCACGAGGCTCCGACAGGGAACCTGCGAAACCAGTTATTCTCATGTTTTTTGAGTTAACAAGGCTAGAACCTATTTTACTTGAGTATATCCTGAGACATATAATTGTCTGCGCGGACGCAAACCGACAGTTGACACTAGTCCGAGTAAACAAATCCATCCCTAGGTCACTACGAGGTAAAAATTGCATAATTACCCCGTTCGGGTTGTGTTATTTGTAAATGTGCATTATTAACTTGGAAAAATTATTGGCGCTGGGACGTGAGGAAATAAATATCCAGTTTTTTTAATAGTAAGTGTAGGTACAAATAATATGAGTGTAGGTCGTTGAAATAATGCATAAGCGGATTGCAACCACATAAGTATATAATATATTATTGTAATATTACAATTACTTTGATTCGCGGATTGAAATAAGAATAACTTTAGCCAAGGGACCAAAATAAGTTTTTTTTTGAAGTATCCTCGTCAGTTGATTATAAGTAACTATGATTGGTTCAGTTTTATAACAGCTAATAAGTATTCCTTAATCATTAGAAATGAGTCAAATGCATTTGTACCAAAATATCAATGCTATATCGTTTAAATTTGAAAAGTTTTCCATCGTTTATTTGCTATACAGAATTAAAAATATTCATCTATTTTATCATAAAAATAGAAATGTAATAAATGTAAGTAATATGTTTTAGGTGCAGTAAATTTAAGAGATACAATGAATTTCAAGTTGTGCGTTATGAAATTCTTGGCCTCTGTTTCTATTTTTTCACCAAAAAAATGATTTATTATGGTCTCCCGCTATTCTTGTTTACGATGTGATCGCGAACACAAAGCGGGGAGATCGGTATCGCTCCGCCTAAATGCGTTCAGCATGATGTGAGAATTCTGACACCAAACACTCCCGATAACATCTAAACCACCTAATGTTTTAAACAAACTCTTTTATGGGGGCTAACTTAATTTTGTCAGAATAAAAGATTTTCACAATAAAAGATATATCGATAGGGAATATGAATTTAGTTTTTAATGCTTGATGCGGGAGCTATAAACGGATGCATCCCGGTGAGATCGGTGTCTAGCCGTAAAAAAATCATTTGATAAAGAACCGATAAGTAAAATTGCAGCTCGTGTCATTCTTTAAATTTCTTAATAAGTTTTATATGAATATACCAAATAAGAACGCAGTATTAATAAGTATTTGCATGTTGATGTTGAAAATAAAATAAACGTATAAAATATTTTTATTATTAAATAATCTTGCTATGATGGTTTCGCATTTCTACTACAAAACTAATTTGCTTATTTCAACAAGTTGAAGTGATAATGATCATAATGATCAGTAGATATCATGAAAAACTTTAAACATAGCTATCTAACTATAGTTACTATACTACTACTACTATACTCAAAAGTTTCACATCGTTTTAATAATCGATCAGCCTCCTGGGAAAAGTCTCTAATTCTTACATGAAACTACATTTTACTAAAATGAAGAAAGGACGTGGAAGAAGCAAGGTAATGTAAATTCAGAATTGACGTAATGTCCTACCGTAATTGTTGTATTGTCAAAATATAAAAAAATATAAAACCTATACTTATTTTAAGAAATATTTTTGCTACCTACGTTAAAAGAACTTTATTAGATCACCAAGGATCGGACAAACGCCCGTCATTTTGAAAACTTAACCCTGTGCCGTATGGTAGAGACTTCCTTATCTTATGATGTTTACATATTTTATTAATTTAAGATATTTATTTACTTAAGATATTTTTTAATAATACGAACACAAAGTATCTATTGAACGTATTGCGAAAACACAAATCAAATTATTTATTAACTAAATATTTTGTTTTGTACTTTTTATTTTTCCCCAGTAGTCACACTAGTTAATACTATATAAATTATAAATATTAGATGTCATATACCAAATAAATAATTTGATTTGTGTTTTCACAATACGTTCAATAGATGGCAGCACCAGCTCTCTCTAGCTATTCTAGAAAACTGTAAAGTATTCTCATAGGAGGTGCAGGCATGCATTGCTTGCCCTTAGAGAATGGTCAAAGGCGCCTCGCCTTGTAAGGGATTGCATATACGAAATTTTACCGGTGGTTGCTAAGACCTAGTGGCCAAGGGGTACAGGCATCAGCTGCGAAAGCTGAGTATGTGGGTTCGATCTCCACCTCGGACATTAGCTGATCTTGGTCATTTTTCTTTGATGTATGACATCTAATATTTATATTTCACAAAGTATCTATCTATTTAGGAGATCCCAACTATTTCGTAGATACTTGTGCACACCATCATTGTTCGAAACGTCGTTACAACGTCAATTAATATACGCGATGTAATTCGTTTAAATCGTTTTATTTCATGAATAACTATAGCGGTAACCGAAGAAGATAATTATACACTCAGTAGATATCAAAATTCAAAATCAAAAATTTTAAGTCGTTAATTGGTCATAAATTCACAATCAGGGTACATAAAATTAAGAAGGAGTTGGGATCTCCTACATAGATACTTTGTGATAGTGTTATTAAAAAAAATCTTATAAAATAAAATTATGTTAACATCATAAGACGAGGAAGTCTCTACTGTACGGAACAGGGTTATTTTTTCGAAATGACGGGCGTTTGTCCGATCCTTGTAGATCACTTGTCCCATTATAATAATTCTGCTAAGCTTTTTGCCGCAATCCCCATTGAAATTAGTTTCATTAACAAACATTACATGATTACTTTAATTTTACGACCATTAAATTTAACAACACCATAATAACGTAATCTAGTATTCTTCTGCTAAGAATGCGGGTCCTACCTGCATACATTAGGAATCTTGATGCTTGCTATTCGTAATTTTAACAAGCTCTTATCTGTTCAATATATCAAATGGAAAAATCGACCAAATGTCTTCTTCTTTAAGTTCAGGTTTGAAAGACATGACTAAGAAAATTATGTAGTTGTAATAGTTTTTGCTGGACAGCACACCTCACCTACAGACCCGTTGCCCGTATTCGAGCGTGGCACATAAAAAATAGATGCTGGGTAATACTGGGATCTAGTTTTGCTTGAAGTGATGTTAGAAAAGGCATGGAGTCGAACAAAAATGTTAAATCTGCAAAAAATATTGAGTGGAGCACAAATTATGACGTGAATTTTGTATGTTCTAATTAGACAGCTGACCACTCCCTGTACTTTTGATTTATAGGTATATTTACAGTTAAAATTTCTTGTTGGTTATTTGTCAAAAAAATATTTTTAGAACATTAAAAAGTATTAAAATGGTTTATATGTAAACAGATTTTTTTATGCGGCTTGTACAGTTTACTATGGTAAAGTGATGTTATTTCATTACAATGTAATAAAGTAAACATGTAAATGTTAGGTCTCTTTGAATTCAATATTACCTAATGTATGTAAGTACATATCTTCAACCTACAAACTCTGAAATAAAGATTTAAATCCTGCCACCTACCAACTTAATACATTTTCTAACCTAAAACTTTACATCAATTCCATCATCCAATACAAGACAATGCTCATATTATTTATTTCCGATAAGCTTTTGCAACTAAATCAACACAAATAAAGGATAACATAGAGGGGTCGATAAACAAAACTTACATGATAATAACACGTTTTAAATCAAACTAAAAATACAAATAAAGGAGTCTCCACATGTTTTGCAATAGTTCGTCAACACACGCATATTAGTGGTAAGTGTGGTTGGACGTATGCAAAACCGACCAGTCGGTGCAGCTGACTCTGACGTCTATTAACCGAGACGCCATCTACATGCAAATTGTTTCTCTTACTTTATTAAAGCATTAGGATTAATACCGAACACAAAACAAACAAAACATGCACGACGGCAAATGGTTTTTTCAAATGCCGGAATGTTTTTCGCTGAAATAATTAACAACTAAATAACGTATTTGGGTATTCCAATTAAAATGTTCTAAGCCTTTTTGTGGGGTTCTAAACTAGTTTGACTAGCATTATCTCCATATAACAAGATCCGTTTTTCTGAGCGTTTAATGTGCAGGCATGAGTGCAATTAGCTGTACCAGTAAAGGGAGATGCACCTGCTAAAACATGTACCTATTGTTGAATTACTAGGTAAATGTGGTTTTATTTTAGGTGATCTATTACAAAGTTGTTGAATGACTAAATACTACAGCCGAATACATTTTTATGGTTCCGTACCCAAAAAGGCAAAACGGGATTATATTACGATAATCCGCTGTCTGCCTGTCCGTCACCAGGCTATATCTAGTGAACCATGATAGTTACAAACGGATCTTTGCACAGATGCTGTACCTATTTCTATTGCCGCTCTAACAACAAATACTAAAAAGCAGCATGAAATAGATATTTAATGGGTAACCATTAAACAAATGTTATTTTTGATAATAAATTGCAAATGTACCTACAAAACCCTTGCGCGTCCGAGTATTTAGAACTTGGCTGATTTTTTTGTTGTGTCATCATACTCACAATTCGACGGAGTAGGTACTTCGAATTTATAAATTAGAATCTCCGTTCAATTGAAACACTTTTAAAGAAAATTAATTACCGGAATAATTCGTTTTATGTAACATAACTATGTTACCTGAAATACTGAAGACCTCTATTATATTTCTTAAGTAGATTTGGTAATGTAGGTTGATTAAATCATTCGTTATTAAAGCATTTTTCTTAATTTAAGATACCATTAAATCTAAACAAATATCTGGCTTGTTAGATATGCTATGAATTGCAATATCTTGTCATAACTATGTTTTTGAATTTTGCAATAACTTCCATAGTTCCAAGCATCATTAAGTTTGTCATATACAAATAGCAACAGCAATCAATAATTGGCTATTGAAAGGAATTAGCGATCGAACAGCCGTCCTTCACGAAGGCCGTGTGAGTGACCTGTCAACAGGCCGCCGCGAACTACGATCGATGTGAGGCCTACCACGAACGGAAAACCTTGTTGCTTCTTTGTTGCACTTGCATTTACACGTAAGCGTGACAGGGACGCAACATACCGATACTCCGCGGTAGCCTGAAGAAGAAGGGCTACCGCGAACCAAGAACCTTGTTGCTTCTTTGTTGCACTTGTATTTTCACATAAGTGTGACAGGGAACGCAACATCGATACTCCGCGGTAGCCTGAAGAAGAAGGGCTACCGCGAACCAAGAACCATGTTGCTTCTCTGTTGCACTTGCATTTACACGTAAGCGTGACAGGGAACGCAACATCGATACTCCGCGGTAGCCTGAAGAAGAAGGGCTACCGCGAACCAAGAACCTTGTTGCTTCTCTGTTGCATTTGCATTTACACGTGAGCGTAACAGGGACGCAACGTCGATACTCCGCAGTAGCCTGAAGACCATACCGCGAATTTTGAACATGAATTTTGAATATTTGTCTCTGTCACGTTGATGGTGCGTTCGTTAGAATGATAGAGACAAATGTTCAAAATTTTGAGAAATTTGTAGTTCGCGGTAGTCCTCTAGGCCGCCGCGCAAAGCCGTGCGCGCTGCGTGTGCCCGCACCGCACTACCATGTTAATTACTACGACCAATATGTCGCCCCGACAACATATTTGCTTTTTTTAAATTTATGAATTGTTCACGAACCCACTTCATTAAGGCTATCGACGTTTTTCAGCGGCCTTGGACGAAATGCCAAGATTAATTCCCGATTAATACAGTGCTGATGTGCCGACTTGTAGCCTTTTTCGGCGCATGTCGGTATTCGCGATGTTATGTTGAAAAATAAGATTCCTAGAACGTACGCTGGATTCCTGATGATCATTGTAAAAAACGAATTACTAAAATTACCTACAAGTTAAGCAATTTAATAAGTCGTAAGTACCTATTATAATTGTACGTGAACAATTAAGTGTTTGAAAAATGTAGGTAATAAGTAGTGCGGGTTACGTAAAATTATTGCATATATCTATGCTACATTTATTTACCAATTATGTATGTAAATAAATGTATTAAGTACTCTTAAGACAGAAAATGTGAAATTCCTTTTTTTATTAATTATTATTTTGCTATTAATCACCTCTAGAACATGAAACTCATATCGTGGCTTATCATGAACAAGCTGTTTTCCAAAATAATACTTGCTTCTAATTTGAATTTTACCTATAGTGCTTCAGCTTCTTTTAGAATTTAAATTACAACACTGTAATAGCATCTTGAAATGCAGCGTTATTCACGATAAGCTTCGATATTATAAATCTTATATAGTTTCAACACTTTCAACTGAATTTAATATAAATGTACCAATGCTTGGCCTTGGCACCGGTAGTGCCCATTAGGTGATACCTATCTGCCGCTTTTCTGATGACACAATAAGATTTATGTGCCATGTGCTTGGTACTTTTACCTTACAGGTATTTGATTGGAATCATATTAGTAAATTCCGCATTGCTTGGTTAGTAAGAAATAGGTAAATACAGTAACATTTCGATGAAATTCTAATTGGTTTTAATAAGTTTTAGCATTGCTTACACCACATCCTTCGCAAGCGTTCGCAAGAGTTCGCTGGATGCGGGTGGCGTAGGTCATTGTGGCAATCTTTGGGGAGGCCTTTGTTCAGCAGTTGACGTCTTTCGGCTGATATAATGACTGCTTAAATATACATAGAGGTCCAAAGGGGAGACATATGCTTAGCAGTGCCTGAAATAAAAATGTTGATGAGGTATTACCATAAATATAGCAATAAAATTATTAACGACATAATATTCAAAACAGCGCTAGGAAAAAGAAGGAAGATTTTTTATTCTACTTCCTCTAATCACAATACGACAGTTAACACATTCATAACCACTATTTTAGTAAATCTGAATGTTTTGACAAAAAAAAATGTTTTGGTGTGCAATTCTCAAAAAGTTTGTACAGTCGAAGTCAAAGATCATTACGGTTTAGGTACCAAATATATATTTACACAATTTTATTGCCGTGACATTAAGGTCGTGTAAATATATTTTTGGCGCCTAAACTGTAATGATATCTTTGACGTCGACTGTACATTTGGATCACGTCTTAGATTTTGATAAAAATTGGTAGGCTGATAGAGTCAATGATGCTGAGCAAGATTCATCACATTTCCCAAAATGTCCCAAGAAGTTTGTATGGACTTTTTTTTATTACAAAAAAATTGGGAATTGCGATGCCATTTTTATCAATATCGAAAAGGTGTTCCAAATGTACAAACTTTTTGAGAAATACCCTTAGTACGGTCAAACCGTGCATTATTTTACAAATCAAGTAGTATCGCTGCATTTTTGGTATGTTGTTTAGACACCATAGTGAAAATGTGGTGTCATAGTGCCCTATGGTGTCTAAACAACATACCAAAAATGCAGCTATACTGCATGCTTTGCGAGTTTAATGTAAAGTTTGACCGTACTATCTAGTAATAACCCAATTACATAAAAACATGGACAATCAGCCTCAAACAGCCTTAGGTAACCTGTATTACATTGATGCTCGGAACTTGTCAAGATCAAAGCAAGCGCCGATGCCCGTCGCGACTATCTACGGATCTTTGTCATCGTCGTCGCTCGGCGCAGGCGCCGGTTGCTGGCAATTAATGTAACCGCAGATCATCAATAAACAACTTTATCACTTCATCGAATGACACCGTCGGTATTTAAGCAGCTACGCCAGTATATTATAAAAGGTTTGGATGTTGCACGCACAGTCGACGCCGTGTTCCGAAAGACTTTTTATTTTAAATCAATGTATACTTGTCTCTTACAAAATATTTGTACAGATATAAATTTTAGTAATGAAATAATGTACCGTGTTTTTAAAACTTAAAGAGTAGTAAGGGAGTTCCCTTATTCATAAACGTCTCCTAACTTAACATGCCGGTAAATATTGTTGGTCCCTTTCGGTCTTACCAGTATGTCTATGAGAGCGAAAGGGACAAAGAAAACTTAGCGGCTTGCTAAGTTAGACCACGTTTTTGATAAAAAGGGGTTAGAATATAAACTCTCCTTTTTAAAAAGTTTCATGAATAGAGAAAACATCGATAGAGGTTTCCTCATGAAACTTTTTAAAAAGATCAACTATGGGATTTTCCATTAATTACGTCACACCTCAAAGGGAAAAAAATGCTAAATGTGACGTCACACTAAGGGGGGGAGGATGTAGTTAATTGTGACGAAGTGTGACAAGGGGGGAGGGAGGGGTCTAAAAATCATGAAATTAGTGTGACTGTGTGAATTTATGTTGGTCGCGACTTTGGCAAGCGGCTGTGGCCATCATTTCTAGTACCTGTCTACTTATAATTTTATTATTTACAGACAAATTGAAAATAAATTGTGTTTATCCACTCCTACATAAGAAAACGGTAGAAATGAGGTATGATGACCCTTTAAATAGGTATGTTACATTCCGTAGATTACATACGTACAATCGCATCGATGGGTGGCGGGGCTTTGATAAAAGCTAAAACAATGTTCTAATGATCGAGTGCTGTATTTTAAACTTGCCCAAAGGACCAATTATGACCATTTAAACGGATGGCCGTATGACGAGCAGGCCGGTCTAGCTGTCAAACCATCTACGGCAATCCGAAGTCAGATCAGTAGGTAGCCGTACCATGAGTTTCAAAGTATCGTTAACGTTAGGTTTTACTGGATACGCAATGCGCTTGCAGTGATATGCTACACCCTGCAATCTAATACAGGCGAAGCTCTTAACGGGTGTTAGTTTACAACGTAATAAGTACATTCAAATAACTTTTACTTAAAATTAGAGCAACAAATTTTTCCATTCAAAATAATTCGGCGCGCAATATAGAGCAACATACGCGAGTTAAAGACTCTTTGACAGCTAATTTCAAAAGCAGATGACATAACTGCCATATCAACAATAACAAAATGTTCGTACCTACATTGCTGCTGCGATAATCTTAAAAAAATTCTGTTAGGTCATAATTAAGAGTAACTTTAAAAAAACCTTGTAATCGATGATTACACTAATGAATCCCATGCCTGGTTTAATTGATCGCCCGTATTAGATTTACACACTGTATTTGAGCGAGCGCGATAGCCTGCTTTAGGTATCGAGAAAAACCTAACGTTACCGATACTTGCAAAGTCATAGTACGGCTAGTCACGGTTCGTAACGTAGTGTAAAGTGGTTCATCAGTCATCACGCTCAAACTTATATATACGTCAGTGCGAGCGCGACAGACTGCTTTACTTATCGAGTAAACGCTCACATAATCCTTTCTTGACAACTCATGATACGGCTGCTGAACCGCCCTTTGATATATTTTCATGGTAATTTAGACGCATTTCGACGGTTCCGAACGCTTTAATGCTACACGCACTGGGTAAAAGTGTTTGAATATGATAATGATCGACATTTCATAATAGCTACCTACTGTCTATGTTGTAGGTACTAAATATTTATAGATAAGTCATCTTAATGATGTCAGATTTCAATGAAACTTTGTAGCGCTCACGATTGTAGAAAATAATTTTAAGAGACAAAACACCTTTATACAATCAATATTTTAGACTTTAAAAATTTTAGAAATTAAGATATACATCAGCATTAATGAATTATTAATACAGGGTGGTCCAAACCTTGACGTCAAAAATTTTTTTTTAGATTCCTCACGTCATGAGCTATCAGAATATACCCCATGTATGTTAGCCGATTTTTTGTAGTTTTCAAGTTATGAATTTTTGAATTTTTTTTTTTTTGAGAAATTCTGGAATGAAGAAATTTATTAATAAAAAAAAACTGTTGGGTTTTTAACTAGCTTCTTTTTGTAAAATTATTACTACAAATAAAGCATTTACTGACAAAAAAATTAGCGTCGTCACTTTGATACAAGTAGGATAAAAAATACCAAATTCAAAATTTTACGTTAAAAACGCATCAAAATAGCATTAATGTACGTAAATAAAAAAAATAAAACATAATATCCCAAAGATTTTTGGTAATGTAAAGACTGCCCTAGACCTTAAACCTTCGTAAAAGCAAAAAAAAGTGATACTTAATGATGAGGATTTTTCGGAGTAGTCGGTCAAATAAACTTAAAAAAAAACTTCTAAATTTTTAATTTAAAAATAAAGTGAAATTTCGTCTGTTTTGTTGTTCTTATCAATAAACAAAGACAGAAAATACCACGAAAACTCAATTTGTGTAGTTATTCAAGTCATTTTTTACTACTTTAAAATTTTAAGCTTTTTTAAGTTTATTTGACCGACTATTCCGAAAAATCCTCATTATTAAGTATCACTTTTTTTTTTGCTTTTACGAAGGTTTAAGGTCTAGGGCAGTCTTTCATTACCAAAAATCCTTGGGATACGTTTTATTTTTTTTATTTACGTACATTAATGCTATTTTGATGCATTTTTAACGTAAAATTTTGAATTTGGTATTTTTTATCCTACTTGTGTCAAAGTGAGGACGCAAATTTTTTTGTCAGTAAATGCTTTAGTTGTAGTAATACTTTTACAAAAAGAAAATATTTAAAAAACCCTATAGTTTTTTTTTAATCAATAAATTTCTTCATTCCAGAATTTCTCAAAAAAAATTTTTCAAAAATTCATAACTCGAAAACTACAAAAAATCGGCTAACATACATGGGGTATATTCTGATAGCCCATGACGTAGGGAACCTAAAAAAAAATTTTGACGTCAATGTTTGGACCACCCTGTATAATATATCTAATTTTCAACAATTAATGCGTGCCTGCACACCTGCAAAGTTCGTGTTTCAGTGTGTCCAACTTGGACTTTATTTTTGACGAAAAATGTAATCTGTTTTTCACATAAGCACAGTAAAAACATTTACATTATTGTTATTGTAGTAGGTAGGTACATTACTGTAGACTCCAGCGACACGGTACTTCCGGGTCCAATTTAGAGAAGAAGGCTCAATGTATCGTTTAAGAAGAATATCACTTGCCAAGTATATTTGAAAGGCCATGTTGAAGTCAGACTCGGGTAAAGTTCAGTTATGAAAAAAACCAAAACAATGCGTCATAATTACGATTAATGCCACTTATTAACCAGCTTCCTTCGTTTAGAAACTAGAAATTAATCATAGCTCATTTATCGCTTACAAACGAGATCGCAAGCGAAGCGATCGCGGCGCGAGATTCGATCGGCGCAGAAGCTCGCGTGAGCCTGAAGGCTCGGCCACGGACGCACGCGCATAGCGGCGTAGAAAGCGTTTTTCCTAATCATTACGTGGGATCCCTACTAACCACCGCGCGTAGCGCGTGCCGACCGCGCAATGAACAGGGAGCTACTAAATGCAATTCAATTTAGGTTCGGCTTGTCAGTTTTAGACAGTTATTCTATGGAACTGACACATTGCGATTCAGTTTAGGTTCTAAAATCGCATTAGTAGATGGGTCAAACGCAAACCTATGTTCGGAGTCTTTCCGGTGGACAATCTAAAAGTTAAGGCCTATAAAGCCTAAAAAAATGATTTTATTATGAAAGCCTTATCTTCTTTAAGACGTACTCCTTTTTCATTGAGTTGTATGATAAAAATCATTACTACCTGTCCACAGGATGTTAACTATCGACTATAGGAAAGAAAAAGTGCGTCTTCAGCTGAGCTCTAGAGCCCCTCTTTCCTGTGGCCAATAGTAAGCAACTGATAGGAGTGTAGTCGTGATTTTGTCATACAATTCAAAGGGAAAGGAGTGCATTTAAATGACAATAAGGGCTTAATATGAAAATAACTCCCATAGCCATTAACTTTTAAAATGGCCACCGGAACGACTCATAACATGATTTTGAGTTTGACCCAGATCGTAGCAGCCCCCCTGATAAATGACCGCTCGCTGCTCCGCAATTCGCGCGTGTACGTGGCCGAGCTATGACGCGCAGATACAAAGAGATACGTTGCAGCGATCATGCGCATTGATAAATCACATACATATCAGTTACTCGCATATCGTGGGAGATTGCCCGGGAGAGTTATGTTTCGCCTTGGGTCTACGTCAGTCTACGTCCGTGTGAATAAGAAAACCCTTCACATGAATTTAAAGTAGCTAGGGATAATTATTGTCATGACAAGTCGACTTTCATAATAAGTCAGATATATGGAAGATACGTTATAACAAATCGGTAGCTAGTAAGTAACTTTAAACTGGCATCTAAGCTTTATGAGTTTATATAATTTATCAATAATAAGTTCTCACGAAGCTATACGTCGCGATGTAATCCGTAACATTGCTATATACAGCTAGGAAATGCCGCCAGCATCTTCGGTACAATGCCACAAGGGCTAATATAGGTTACGTTAGTTTAAATTAATTAGATTAAATGTATGTAGGTATATACATTTTATTTCCTGAATAATCGTCGCGATAATCGTAGAAAATTATTATGTAATTTGATGCCTGATTTTCCTTTTTTTTTACTATTTTTTTCATGCATTTTAAGCAAATTACTATTCAAAAGTCAAAAGGACATAGTAGCGCACATTATCTGCATAAATAGTCTGCAATGGCTAATAAGATGAGTAGACTCAACTTACATACATAGGGTTGTCTTTACGTGACCTTTGCACATATTGTAAGAAGGGCTATCATTGGTCAGTAAACTTTACAGCGCGCATACATTCGGATAACTGCATGTATTCGATATTGCACGTCACTTGCGTTAGGTACGCAGCCGCAGGCCGCCCCTCCTCCCATTGTCTGAACGCAGTAACTCCTCGCTAACAAGAGAGGCGCCGGCGCAAGTCATCGACGCAAGAGTTGCAAGCAGTAACCCCCTTATTTAATAAACGTCTATTAACCTAGCAAACATATACCGTTTTCCCTTTCTGTCTTATAGTAATATTGATAAAACGGAAAGGGGAAAAACAGAACTTTTCAGCTTATTAGGTTCTAGCTGTAATTTGTGTGTGGATAGTGACATTATTATTATAGGGTAAGGCATCTTTTGAACCAGGTACTATACTTTACAAAAGGTTAGCTTCCAATCAGAAAAAAGTACACAAACGCAAATCCGACCTCGTGATCTCAACAGCACCGCAACACTCAAACCGTAGCGTTTTCTAATAAGTAGGTACCTATGTAAGCTGTTCATATTACACCAGTAAGAAAAGAATACTAATAAATGAAGCAACTTACAAAACCCAAGTTACAACAGGCGGTCTTACTGTTAAGAAACTATCACTTCGAGCCAATAATTGGGTAGCAGGAAATTAAAAACTACTTAGTAGGTACCTATACCTATAACATACTGATAGTAGGTACCAATAACAGGCACACGTCACAACATAACACACAGTAAGTATCGTTTTCTAATTGGGAGAAAGTATAAAAAAAATTATAGCTCCCGCAAAAAAAACACAATTTTTTTCCGTGATCGGAATAGAATACGTTCTCCCGCATCCATTAAATAATAATTTGAATAGTATCATACATATTATTATTTGTGAACTTATTTGTAATAAAAAAATACTTAGCTATGTTTATGATACCTACTCAACACTACGAAGCCTAGCGTTATTTAATTGTAGATAACTGAAAAATTATATTCAGCATATGACTTAAACCACGACAAGCCTGCAGCCTGCACACATTTGTAAAAACCATAATAAGCCGCTGTTTCGGCATATTGTACCATCGCCAGATATATCTTAGCGGCCAAGCTGCTCAAAAATAACAGAGCAGGCCTCTATTGCCAAGACGTTAGAGTGCAAGTTGAGATATTTTTGAGTGCTGTGGCCACTCGGATATATCTGATGACGGCTGTATTGACACGCGATAAAACCCAGCGAGATTGCGAGTCGGATCATCGTGACTTATTACCACGTGTAGACGAGCCATTGTCTTGTGTAAGTCCCAAAAAGCAAAATATACCAAACATCGTTATTTTACTACCCAAATATAATATATAACATACCGTAAAACCTCTCATAACACATTCCCTAAGCTCCTTACTAAAGAACAAAGATCTTTGTTTTTTTTTAAATAAGTAACATACCAAAAACTTCCAAACTATAGTAAGTCTAAATGAAAGCTTCCTGTGATTGAAAGACAATTGCGCCTATCTTTATTTTTATGGAATTGTTTTCGAATGACTCAGTTTGAAACGTACGTAGGTACGTACGTAAATAATTATATTAATCATATTTACACAACGAAGATGATAATTATGTGACTGACCTATATACGTGTAAGTAAAAAGTAGGCTACGATTCCAATTGTATGTATTTATTTTTGCTGTTCTGTAATGTGCGTTTTATACGAAAAAACATTTTTCAATTTTATTCCCCTAGACAAAGATACCCCTGGTCATAATTTTATTTGAGTTATTATTCTCATAAAGTTTTCTACTACCAATGTATGCATCATTTGTAATTCTCAACAGTAATAAACCTAAATACCGAATAAAGTTAATAACAGGTCACATTATACTAAAGAAACCACTTGCTCCAATAAAAACTAAAAAACATTTAAACCATTAACACGTGTGCTTCAATAATCGATGAGTCCTTAAATTAAAACTTTTTACTTAGGTACATTTAGAGTTCCTCTGGATAATACTTTATGAAAAAGATTGCCTGTCGCTAATAATAAATTAATGGCTATGAGGCTGTATGTAGGTATTTAGCATCGAGATAATCATAAAAATCTTTATATATTAGCAAATGAATTTTCTCACAAAATTTCACAAGAATTAGTTGAGGAATTCGAGTGTTGGAGGAGAAAAGGGTTAACAGACATACCTAAAACTTGTTCTGTACAAAAGAAGAAACGTTTTATTTTACAGTCGATATTGGATCAGTAATCAATATTTAGAAATGACTTACCTTATTGAATATCATTAAGTAGATACATAAGTGCTCTCACTATTACAACTAAGCGTACCGTCTCAAGAAGTTTAAGAACATATCGTCTCACGAACAAACGGGTACTCAGTTTGGCGAGTGATTCGTTTTAATGTTACAATATACTTACACCTTTTTGTTTAAAGAGAAAAACTTTAATACTGTAACCGCGGAACCCGTAATATTAACCGGTTTTGCGCCTCAATATATTTTAACTTCTGTTAATACAAAGCAATACCGAGGAATGCTGCGCGAGCGCCACCCTTAAAAAAGCCTAATTTAATTTAACAGGTAGGCACAGTTTCTTTAATCATAGCCCTACCTTTAAATTACATAGGGCGTAATAGCTCCCGAGCAATCGGCAATTCTTCATTTTTGCTACTGTTTTTTTTGTAACCGTAAAAAATATAAATACACCCCTGCCTGCGCTTGAGTTTGCCTTAAATCCGAAATCATCAACACTTCCATAATAGTTGAGTAGTTTTAGTGTAGGTTTAATTTTGAGAAAGACGAATAGCTTAGAAATATTTCAGGTAAAAAAAAGGTAAGGTAAAAAATAAAATCTTATTTGACTTTCAAGTAATAATATTCATAAAACATGTAGTAGCAGGTTTATTATCGTAGGTATTTCTTTAGGTCATTTTAGCTTAAGTCTTTCACTACGAGTAATGACCGTTCGGTTCCTGAGGGTTAAAAAATAATCTTCATCATCATCTTCATCGTCTTCATCATCATCATCATTTCAGCTATTTTTCACCCACTGCTGAGCCATAGGCCTCTCTTTTAGTACGCGGTATCTCGGTCCCGATCCTGAGCCAATCTAACCCAGAAGTATCCCACAATCTTACGAATGTCGTCGACCCAACAACCCAGACGTGAAAATAATAATCTCTACCGAAGGCTAAGATCGTCTAGAGCGTATCTGTCAGCACACGTCCAGGAAATTACACCCGGGCCAAAACAAGACTTAGCGCTTTGAGGTGTCAAAATTGCCATAATTTCAAAGGGCGATGTGAACCACGCCTTCCTTAAAGAAAGCCGACGTTTTTGCTTGCTTCAAAAATCTCAAACTCAATTTTTTTAATGATTTGTGGTTGCAACCGATATTTCGAAATTGGATGATCGGGAACGGGTCTCTATCGTGTGAAAATAATATCAATACTCGGCTTCCTTGCTTCGAAATGATTAGCTCAATCTCATTTGGCTCCTGATCGAAATGGAAGATATGTACCTACATTTGAACACGAAATATCAATAACCAATATACTTTAAGAATGTTATAACTTCCGTCGATACGTCCACTCTTGCTATCTAAATAGTTGATTGTAAGTCTAATCGTGACTTTTACTTTTCGGATTGTTTAAAACAATTACTAACGCGTTTAAACAAATAAAACAACACAGAGACTAAAAGAGATGAAGATAAACCGAACAGTGAGTTGTTTATAAGCTCCGTAGACAAATATGATTTGCTATTAAAAAAGAACTTCCACACAGTCACAGGAACAGCCCACGTTGGATTTCAGTATCCAGAAATCGCTAACTTAATGTTTTTACACGATGCGTAATGCTTCCCACAAATGCATTGCAGTGTACCTACTTTCATGAAGTCTCAACCTCAACCATAAATTATTTCAACCATTAACTATTTCACACCAATTTTGCTTTAGCTACTTGTAAAATGTTATCCATATTATTTTGATGTGTATTGATAACAAAATTAGTTACATGTATTCAACGGTCAACCAAACGTGAAATTGGTAACGTTTGGAGCGCGCCGACGAGTCAAGTGTGGCGACAACAAACTGCGTCTTGCATTGTTGCCCGTTACGCCGAATTGCGCAAAAAGGGTTCCTACCTGCCTGCAAACAGTAAGGAAAAAAGCTTTCGACAATCAAAGATCCACACAGCTCAACATAACAGTCAAACTTGCGTTGCCGCGTCTCGCAACATTACACAATATTCACAAAAGAACCCTTCGTTCGATCTACTTAAGATTTTTTTCGTATGTTTAATTTTGGAGTCAACAAGGTGGACTCAAGGGTTCTCGGCAAACTGCTAAACAATTGTTGCGTCATGGTCAATAGAGCACGGTGAGTTTTTGCATGCTTTTTTCTGGTGATCCTTTATATATCTACTAAAACCGTTATTGGTTCGCCAGTTCTAATTTACGCGGCATCTGTAAAAGGTATTAAGAAGATTATGATAAGGGTTGCCTAAAGCTACGCAATTTCGCTACAATCAGATTAAAAGCTTAGAAAACCGGTAAAGTATGTTGTAGCATCCTACTGCGTAATTCTTGTGATTTTCTCGCAACCGGTAAGCTTAACAAAGAGGTAATAATGCAATAATGTGAGCATTGCTTCCCGGATGCTCACATTATATCTATACATGTAATACCTTTTACCACTACTGTAATTTAAGCAAGACACATTGCAAGTACATACTTGCTTGTAATATTTTCTGGAAAAATCTTGGATGATGAAAAGGTACCTACAAGTACCTATTTAAAAATGATTATGAACTTAGTAAATATTTAAATATCAACGTTTTACTGATATTTAGAGAACGATTGCATGGAATTATTGCAGAATTCTATTCACTTAAGATTATTCATTTTCACATTCACTCACACTACGTTTTTTTCATGCTGTTGTGTATGTTATCTCTGAAGTATTAATTAAGTATTATCAAAATTAATGATGTCAGAAGCCAAAAAAATTTTTCGCTATTCCGTTTTAGACTAAACATGATTTCCTCATTTATCGCTTTTTGTTATGAATCGATTTTAACAAAAGATTATTAACACGGATGTTATCTATTTAGCTGTTTTTGCAACTTCCAATTTATACGGCAGTTCCTTTTTTGATGAAACAGCGTGATGCTGTTACTTATCAAGGATTCTATTGAATTTGAAATATGTGGCTATTGGTACTTGGAACTGTAACATTAGTAACAATATAGAGCAATACTCATAAAGTTGTCTGAATCACGCCTATAATTCAAAATCTAAATTTGGTGACATGCCACTTCTAACAATAAAGTCTGATAAAGAGCTATTAGAAATAGCTCACGCCACCATACAACGTGGAAGGATGTACAACGGACGCTCGTGCCTTTTAGAAAGATTTATATCTTAACACAAAAGTGGTCGTAAATTTGTATACCGACTTTACAAATTTCACACAAAACTAATTCGATTCCCGGAGAAGGAAATAAATGGCGTACCAATTATTCACGAGGCAGCCAACCGGAAGTTTTCAAGTATTTTATCGTTCCGCTTTTGAACGCACCACCGAGTTTAAACTAATGCGAATCACACAAGCCTCGCCTAAGCTGAGAAGAATGGAGGATTACACCTAAATCCTGTTTTTGTTTGTTTTCTTAGCCCTAATTCTATTGTAACTACCCGGCATTGGTTTGCCGGTGAACGCACGTAGTTTAAAATATTACAATTTGCAAACTTTATAAGTAATCACAAAATTGGTAATAATAATGGCACTGGTTTACACTAATTTTAATCCCCCGATTTTAGATCTGATTATAGGTATATTTTGAGAGCTGTTACGTAAACACTATTTAATTGTTTCATTTCAGCTCTATTATTGATTTATTGTCATTGCCTACAAGAACTGTTCATATCATGACTGACTGACTATATACCAAATTTAACAATGTAATTTCTAGACCAGAAAGGCTATCATTATGTTCCCCTCGTGTAAAAAATTTAGGATTTGAAGTCTCTCCACAGTATTTTAAAGACAAACGGGTCTTAATCGCGTAAACTTACGTTTATTATATCCTAACGTTTCGGGCATGACGTTACACCCGTGGTCGCAGGCAGACTCTCTATCTCTCCACAGTACTCAAAATCATAAAATCACAATATTTAAAATAAGGATTCCAGGTAAATCAGAGCTGCCAACTGACTACTGCTAGCAGAAATTTGATTCATACTACCACCTTATTGAATACAGTTGCAAACAGCTGCACTAAATGAAAAATAAAATTTTGTAGGCCCATGTTATGAAAGGCATATAAAAATATAAATAAATGTAATTTATTAATACAAATCAAATAATATAAACAGATCATGAGTGTATTAAAGATTGAAAAAGTTGAGCTCACACTGCTCACACTAACTATAATATAAATTAGTAGCAAGGCACGTTGGTTCCCGCACGGATTACGAGTATCATCAACCATGACGCTGACAGTTAATTTGTCAATATTTCTTAGACAGGGATAAATATTATCAAAGGTTACGAGATAGGACTAAAAGCATCGGCTTCTGTATCTCCAACTAGGCGTCATACTTATCAAAATTAATACTGTGAATGATTGCTATTGGTATACGCCGATAGATAGCTAGTTAGTCGGAGACTCTTAGAACCTTGTTTTTGTGATGGGCTCCATTGCTTAATTTGAATAAATGTTGTTAATTTGTTTTTATTAAGTTGTTAACTTGCTTTTAAGTAAGTAGTGTTTAGCTTACAAATAATTCATGTTTAAAGCGGCAATTGCAATTACACTTGGTCGTTCGCCGCATACTAACATTGTTGATTGCCTGGCAAACTCGTACTTCGATTCGGCGACCGCATTAAGCGGATGACCGTAAGTGTAATTACCGCTTATGGTGTACGAAAACGCAAATTCATCTTCACGCACAAGAACCAAGAAATTATGTGAACAGAAGGGAGTGTAGGTAATAAATAACTTATAAAAAACGTCTCGATCGCGTCTACGTTTTCATCGTCATTTTTATGAAATACTTACTTAGTGAATATTGTGTGCCCTAGCAGGGTGTCGTGACATTGCCTACTTTAGTTATTAAGATCTTACCATGTAAAATTGTTCATGACTGTGCAATAAATAAATTGAAATTGAAATAAATTGAAATGACAATGAAAAACGTAAACGCGATCGAGACGTTTTTAATAAGTCATTACCTACACTCGGCCTTCTGATGGAAATTATGGCTTACAATTGGATACTAAGTATTAAGTGGAACAGTTTTTATCTTTGTAGTATACGTAAGTTGTTTTTGGTATTTTAAAGACAATAATTTATTAATTAGCTTATATGATAGGCATTGTCTTTGGTATTACATTAACATTTCACATTTAACCGATAACCAGAAGAGAAGTGTTGGTGTAATTACACATTCTTCAAGTATTAGGTATATCTACAAAATAGTTGTTTAAGTGTCTATATTATAACACTGATAATCGTACATGATGTAGGTATGTAATATTGTTCCTTGGTCAAGGCTGTCTATGTATTTAAGTATCTATATGTATCTATCTATTATATATATTGTCGCCTGGTACCCACATCACAAGAAAATTAAGCTTACCGTGGGACTAGGTCGATTTGTGTAAGATGTCCCTAGATATTTATTTATTATTATAACAATAATAATCGTACATGATTTATTTTTATAAAATAAATGTATCTATGTAATATAAATTATTGTTGTAATTGAATCGATTCTATAGACTCGTTTTTGAAGAGTCCCGTTCCGTGAGCCTGCGGTCCGACATTGTCCGTTCAAGTGGCCGGATTTACACCTGACTGAGGTTTTCCTTGCCAAATTAGGGCTTAGCTTTTGTCCAAACTGCCGTCTTTTGCAGCCACATCAAAGAAACACCGACAATGTTCCCGGATCTCAACGGCACCGAAGCGAAGTCGCGTGCCTCTAATCTCTATTGATATAACGGAATAAGCGAAACGTTGTATGAACACCTTACGAGTTTTTTTACACTGCCCCTTTCGAAAATACATCCCTATAAAACGATAGACGACTACTGTTTGTAGGATTATAATAAAGAAACGGTATTGTGATTTGCCGTTAGAGCAAATAAAAAAATACACTTGAAGTGTTACAGTTTTTCGAGGTAGTCACCTAACTGTATCACCGTCCTCTGTATATTTTGAAGTTCGAACGTCAGATGAATCAAGGTGGAAGGAAGCAATAGATTATTTTTTCTAGCACCATCTACATTATGTTATTGAATTACATTTAAAATTGATTTGGTAGTGCGTTTGCAGAAGATGCATCTGCTAAGTTGGAGCGTTTTTTATTTGAAAGATATGGCGAACATCGAGATGTGGGCGCCTAATTACGGGCCACATTCATAAAGATAACGTAATGCAATCCCGTAGCAAACAATCGTGACACCGCAAGGTGTTGCCTTAAATTTAACTCTGAAATGTGTTCGAAACGCGATCCTATTCACCGAAAAGGTGATACGAAGTGAATGCGACTCGTATTGGCACGTTCCTAATCAATTGCACACATTTTATTATGCGTGCACCTTGGCGTAGTATTCTTTGAATTTTGCCTGGTGTACGAAATATTAATAATGTAATGTGTATCAATAGTAAAGAGAAAATGAGTTTTCAATAAGGTTCCTACTTAATACAATGAGATTTTACTAGGAGAAATATAACTAGGTATATCGTAATTCGTAATTTTAGCAAAATTGCATAAATAATGGTCAACTTTCTAGATTAGGCAAGTACCACGTCAGTTATTAAAATAAGCGTTTACAGTGATTTTTCTAAAACTTTATTAGCTAATTAACATTTGTAATGACGTAAATAATATATTATTATTTAACAACGACTTACGATCGTGAACCTTACTTTTATAGAAAGAAAGAAAGAAAATTTACTTAATTAGCACAATAAAACTTATAATAACTATAAATAGTAACATATATAAAAACAAAATGCGCTAAATGGGCTGCATTTTGGTGTCACGAAATGAGCCACAGGGCACATTTCGCGACGCTGCTTTTCACTGTATCCCAATACATGGACTAGGTGGCGCTAATACAAACTATACACACAATTAGACATATTAAGTGATGTCTGAATTAGGCACACCTCAATGTTGCCCTTCACATACATATCTGAAAGTTTTAAAAATACCTAAGTAATAGTAAGATTGAAACGAGAAATCATCACAATGTAATTTTATGACACTATGTTCTATAACATTAATCATTTCCCTCAATACGCGTCTATTTTTAATATTACCTCAAACCGTAACCAAAAGTAGGGTTTAGTAGTTAGTAATATAGAACATAATATTGCAAGATAATTTTAAGTTATTCGTAGCCACAAAAGCGAACTTAGGCTTAGATTTAATCAAGCAGCTTTCTTCCATGTAGCACGTATTTGCTACATGGAAGAATCGGATAGCTTGGGCAGATGCGATAAACAAAATTCTAACGATAACCGTGTGGTGATACCATGCTGAAATATGTCGTATGAAACAAAAGCCAGACATGTTCAATATGGTTATGTTCAAAATGTTTAATAGGCATAAGTTGGCGAATCAACTTTTTTCTGTCTGTTATTGGCATGGTTACTCGCCTGAGTTACGGTGGTTTCGTCGTGCAAAATTATGCAAACATGCATGTAATCCATATTTGTAGGTGGCCCATTAAGTAATAAGCTTATTAACACCAGAAAAATGCATAACACACAGAAAAAAGTTGATTCACCCAGATACATTACATACCCGTTCTCCTGTGTTCTCATAACCGTATATTAGAATCACCATTGATCATTCCCATTTATTTTTCAATTATAATTTTCATGAACAATGCATTTTTTGCAGTAGCGTGTCCGATTAACGCCATCAGAAGCACGTGCGTTCTAGCCACGTTTCTGAATCAATTGTCGGCGAAATCAAAGTATGACGCGAGCAGATGACATTGCATTGCACAATGCATCACGATGAAAGGGTAGAAGCATTGCAATTTATAGGGGCACTTTACGGTCAAATTGTGTAACCCAACACTCAATAAAAACCCTTCTCCATGTCATCATGTGTAAACCCTATTATAATAGGAATGATAAATGATTGATCAAGTTTTTGCAATGATTAATTAACCATATTGAAAGCGCTTTTATTACACCGCTAACCAAAAATAGTGTATTTTAACGACAAATGGGATTGGAATGCCTAAACTAATTGTTGTCCTGTAGCTCTACCATATGAATTAAAAAGCAAAAGATACGTTAGGTTTTCATCGATACGTAATTAATTCTATAGCCCTCGCTCTGTAGCTGTACCATGACTTTCAGCTTGCTCAAATATGTTAGGGTGAGCGCGATAGAATGAGTTACGTATCAAGTAAAACTTGACGTATCTTTTAATTTCCAACTCATGGTAGGTACGGCTACTGATATATTGGAGCGAACGTGATGGCCTGCTTTACGTAACGAGTAAAACCTAACGTTACCGATCCTTGCAAAGTAATGGCACGGCAGCTGATGTTTCGATCATGGTAAGTCCCGTTTCTTATTAAAATATGAGCAATAATTGTGAAAGTTCAAATTGAAGAGTAGTGTTTTTAACTTAACTTTGTTGTATGATACGGTTTTGTGCGTAAAGACCCTCAGGCTGACCTAAACAAATATTGCAGTTTGCCCACCGGCGCCTGTAATCCAATATGGCGCCAGCAAAATAAAATCGCATAGTCAATAGTGGCCGCGTTGTGGCAGCAGTAAAAATATATTTGCCACCACCTAAACTCTTCTCTAAGCAAATATGAGTGTATACCTACCTCCTAATGATACATAGACCAAACGAGCATTCGCTCATTCTATCCCCCACTCTATGAAATCAACGAATTTCGATGAATCACGTTTTGTGTAACGAACGAATTTCATAGAGTAGGGGATAAAATGAGCGAATGCTCGTTTGGTCTATGTATCATTAGGAGGTATACACTCATATTTGCTAAGCTGAGCAAGCGGGTTGGCGATCGCAGAAGTGTGTCCACTATGATGACGCTGCTGCCCATCATCAAATTTCAATAAAATAATGATCAGTGACACTTTAATCCCTTAGTCGACTCTTACGACTCCTACGGGAAGAGTTTAGGTGGTGGCAAATAAAAAATAAATGCACCTTAATACGTCCATACGCATAGGTAATAGGAGAGATCTAAGCTCAGCAGTGAATTGAAATAGGCTGATGTGTGTGATGTATATTTTATTTAAGTAGACCCTACTATTATGTTATTTATGTTAAAAAATAGATACCTACTCCTAAGACCGAAAATAATGTACGAGTATAATGATGTTTAATATTAAAATTTATTATACATTAATATATTACATCAGTTACAAATACAATCATAAATCCTTATATTACTACTACACATCATTATTTTATGAGTTAAAAATAGTACATTGTGCATCTAGGGAGGTAAGTACGGTATTACTAACGAGAGTGTTACAAGCTTTTAGGGCCTTATCACACTTGCGATTTACAAGCGAGGCGAAAGCGAAGCGTACGCGCGGCGTGTTCGTCGCGTGCCCGCAACCAATTCGCCGCGATGGTGTCGCGATTACGCCGCGACCGCGTGACGAATACGCCGCGACTGCGCACTGAGTTTGCCGCGTCAAGAGTTGGTATCCATTATGTAATAATAAATCTTATTAGTGACTGTCCAAGACTCAGATCACTCTGAGCGATTTACTGACGGCTGCGCAGCGTATTCGTTACGCGATCGTGGCCAAATCGCAACGCATTCGCGGCGAATTGGTTACGGGCTCGCAACGATCACGCTGCTGCGCGCTCGCTTCGCTTTCGCCTCGCTTGTAAATCGCAAGTGTAATAAGGCCATTAATGACTCGAGTTAGTATTCCGCTTACCGACCGTGATGCATACAATGTTTTTCATCACACTTGCGAGAAAAATAATTAGTTTTAAGACAAATTATTATTAAATGACGTACTAACGTTTCTATTACTACCAAAGGAAATTTACGTTTCTATTACTCCCGCGATGCATGCAAGCAATGGCGCGCTTACAAAGCAAGTGCGATGAAAAGTGATTTTAGGCTTTTACCGTTTCTCATTGGAATAATGTATAGTTAATAAAAAGACACACCAAAAGAATTCTGCAGATCGATGAAAGCATTTACAATCATTGATATAATTACTTATATTTCATAGAGAAATATTCAAAGAAATACATTGTCGGTAAAAGTAAAAGGGTTATCATCGATCGTATATTCTTTCTACGTAACTAATGAGGCGTCAGAACTTCCTGTTTGATCCGATTGAGCTGTATTCGCAACCCGGAAACATCTTTGCACGGTTCGACACGAAATAAAGGATGAGATTTTACAAAGCATACCGTAACATGTATGATAATTTGTGACAAGAACTTTAAGTTGAACGATCATGGCCTAAATTCGATTGATAGTAGTTTGTGAAATTAAAAAGGGTTGATTCGCACATAGTTGATGATAATGTATAATTATATCGATTGTGTTGGCTATTGTACTGTAAGAAATGACAACTGAATACTAAGGTTTCAAATTATACGGACCTAATTCAAACTGAATATGTAATCTTTTATTATTCAAGTGGGCTTCGTGTTTAATTAATAAAACTAGAGTAGTTATTGCTGAGTTTTTAAGTTCGTCCCTGGATCTTGATACTAGATGAAGTCGTTCGTTTAACAATTCAAATGTAAAAAAATAATTAAAACAACTTCGCAAAGTACAAAAAGGCAATCAACCGATGCGGCGGCAACTTTGTGCCGGTCCAGTCTCATCTAGATGCTATTTACATTTCCGTTCAGTTCCACCTCGTAAATATCGTTCGATAATGCTTATGACAGCTATTTAACTGCGAAGCTAGTTTCTGATCGCATGCTAGCGGGGGTCGCCCACCCAAAGGCGTGGACAGCTAGACTAAATCGAGTTAGCGGTCACCACTAAATCAAATAAACGTGTTATTTGTTTAGTGTCAAATGGCGCCGCTGTAACACGAATTTATATGCTTTACATCTAATTAAAATGGTAACAATCGAAAAACACGCGATCATAGTTTTTATACCACACATTTATCATACTACAAATATAATCAACATTTTTTAAATATCACGAATTAGCTCTCCGAGAAAGCACACTATATTCAAAATGTTTTCGTTTTTCATGTTATGCTTGTATAAAAATAGAAGTCTCGTTGACTCATAGAAATTGTCTAGTTGTCTCATAAGTAAATGAGCTCGTAAGAAAGGTTACCGTTTATAGTAAAAAACTTTTATTAAATAAAAATCTTACACAAATCGACAAAGTCCCACACTAGCCTAATTATCATTATTTGATATTTATTTATAAAAAAAAATACAATTAAAAATACTACTATGCATAGAAAACAACCAAGTCACAAATATATTTGATAAACACACCAACGAATACCCTCACTGAGACCCGAATCCGGAGCCTCCAGCTTCGTAGGTAGGTATCGTAGGCAGGGTCACTACCTACAGGCAAGGAAGCTGTAACTAAGGACGTTTTACACTAAAATTAGTAATGCAAGATTTGAATTGCAAGAGTAATATCAATAAAACATCCGAATCTGATCCAATTTAATCCAACATAAATTAAACAAAACTAATAATGTCATCCAATAATTCAACTGCCGGTCGCAAAACTCGAGTCTTAATTTACAATACGTTTGTAATGATTCCTCCGTAACAATAAAGCAGCAGGTAAAACCAGCCTTAATAATATTGAGATAAATAAATAATTCGTTCGTATCAAGTGAAAAGAACATTCTCCCATCAACGACAGTTCTTGTAAATCTATCCCTGATAGGGATCTTGATGTATAAACGAACGGATGCAAAACGGGAACTCGGTTCACTGCAGTTTGATTTAAGGATACGCCGCCATCTGAAATCGAGTAAATATCGGACTCTCGTATTATAATCTCCAACTTGTTCTTATCCATAAGCAATCGCAATTGTTTAGTTCAATCACTCGGCAGAGCCATAACAACAGTATGTAGATTGACTGATACTCATCGCAAGTTTGACAAATCCTGAGATGCCATGCTGTAGTGCACAGAGTACTTGAATAGTTTAAAAAGTGAGTAGATTCAGTAATAGTATATTTCTGCAGATACGTTCGGTTAGATATATCTACGAGGCCTGCAAAGACAATGTATGTATACCACAATGTAGTATGAAATTCCATTACTTATCAAGTTCAAATATTAACCAGCAACATCCGGGTCCAATTAAACAATTATACCTAATATTGTATTCCAAGTTTGAGAAAAAGCAATTATTATAATTTTGTATACCTATTATGAAGTCACGAAAATAAAATATTTTTTTAGCCTTTGCTCACGTTTTCTATGAATAGCTAAATCTTTGCGGCTCCTTTTTAGGGTTCCGTAGCCAAAATGGCAAAAACGGAAACCTTATAGATTCGTCATGTCCGTCTGTCCGTCTATCCGTCTGTCCGTCTGTCACAGCCGATTTACTCGGAAACTATAAATGCTACAGTAACGAAATTTAATATGAATATGTTTTGTATGAACCGCTACAGGATTATGATACTAAATTGTAAAAAAAACCATTGGGGTGGGGGCCCTCGATACATGTAACTGAGGGATAGAATTTTTTTTTTAATTGTATATAAGCGCGTGGGGTATTAATAGCAAGGTCTTTGAAAATGATATGAAGAATTATAAATTTCATTTTTATTTAAGCAAATCGTTTTCGAGATATCAGCTCTCAAAGTCTGAAAAATGTGTCCCCCCCCTCTATTTTTTAAACTACATGATATAAAATTAAAAAATATATATTATATATGTTATGCACATTAATAAACTCTATCAACGATTTTTGGTTTGATTAAATTATCTCTTATAGTTTTTGAGGTAGGTTGATTTAACTGTATTTTTTTAATAATAAATTGATAATGGTACGGAACCCTTCGTGCGCGAGTCCGACTCGCACTTGACCGGTTTTTTTTAATTTGATGCCTTTTTCTACCTATAGCGACTGCTGGACAACGTATAAATGTAACTTCATCGGGTTACTTGTGTCTGTTTTTCAATTGCTTTGGACGAACGACTCAAAAATAATGTTTGGCCGAGAATCAGTGGACACATGAACAATAAAAATTACCATACCAAATTTAATCTAATTTGGATTTAGCTACGCTCAGTGGGAGTTTGTTTATTTTCATAATAGAAAGTATTCTCGCCTCATAAATCGAGGACTGCATGCGGTCGGAATGTTCCCGATAAATTTATAGCGGTGCGGGGCAAACAAGGGCAGCAGCCCACTGGGGCATCATCGGATAATGCAAATTTCAAACCCTTTGTATAGTTTATTCAGTCATCTGAATTCTATCATGTATTCAGACTTATTTGCGCCTTTGTTTTAGATACTCCGTTGAAAATTAAAAAATGTAAACAAACTTGCAAACTTGCATTATTTCATAATCACGCTCTAAGAACACAATCTTGGTTTTATCACCAACTTAAAACCTTAAATCTGAAGTTCATATACTTACATATTTTGTTAAAATTATTGATATTTATTAGTATTAACGTAAAAATATATCTGCAAACGTGTTTGACAATACTCGTATGTGTCAAAGACGTCAAATGCTATGCTGGAAAGTCAGCCACTTTTTACCAGTTTATTTACCAGTTTTGAATTACTTATGTACGTACTAATATTAAGCCGTATGCTGACGGCAATAAGAATACCTACTTACATCTGTCACCGCCTCAACTCCTCATCCTGTGGGTGTCGTAAGAGTCGACTAAGGGATTGAAATGTCACCGACCATATATTTATTGAAGATTGATGACGGACAGCAGCGTCATCAACATCATAGTGGACACACTACTGCAATCGCCATGAGCGTTGGCCTCCTAATGTGTCCATACGCATTGGTAATAAGAGAGGGTTTAAGTCCAGTAGTGGACTGAAATAGGCTGTTGAAGATATTAAGTGGCAAAAGGGTTACACGAGTAATGTGTTTATACTCGCATATATTGGTGCGATCGACCAGGATGCTGAGCCAAGTTGCCAGTCGCTAGCGCTTGGTAGCGTATCGTAGTTATTCCTCTCTGTCACTCTTGCATATTAGTGCGACAAAGACAGTTAGCTGCCTTTCGCTTACAATTGACGATTAAGCGTTAGCGATTGGCAACTTGGCTAAGCACCCAGGATATAAAATAAGTCCGCGTCAATAACGCGACGCCAGCTCATGATGCGGATACAGTATCGATACAGTATCGAAGCACGGAATCATGGACTAAACATTTAAAACGACGAATGATGATCAGAAATTAGTTTCTTAGTTTTTTTTTTTAATGTTTATAATTATTTTTAGTTTTCAAAAGTACAATTTATGTACATAGATTAAATCTAACTAATCTACTTAACCTAACCTATATCTAAGATTGGCCCTTGTGGCAATTGTACCGAGGATGCTGGCGGCATTTCCTCGCTGTATCGCAATACTGATGCGTTGTGCGAGGAAGTCGCCAGCTCTTCGGTCTTTAGTTACATCAACCAGTTTCTTAGTTATTTATTCAATCCTAATACTAAAACCTAAAAGATTCCTATACCTATGAACATTTAGCAGTGGTGAATGGTTTATTTTGATTTACATACAATACCTCTTGCAGAGATACAAAAATTACATTTGTATTTTAAAACCAAATGCTGAAATAAAATAATTGATTATTTTGTTTTAAATACAAACTACAAAGCTCGCGTACAATATATTTTTAAATGGTTTTTATTAACTTCACCGCGTATCAACTGTCGTCGATGCTTCAAATCTTGTGATCGATTTTTCGACCACTTCTACTGCACCGAAATCAATAAAATTTGGAAGTCTTATCAAGTCCCCATGACATTGCAATATTATAATATTTGTATCCTTGTATCCTCAAAGCCTGATGCTGCAGACGTACTGCTTACCTTAACCGAGAGTGTTAGACACGTGAAAATGAAAGTATAGCATGTTTGGCATAATCAAATACTAACAGCCTGATCTTGACTTCCAATTCCTCACTCCTGATGCTGCAGTACTGCCTACAATAACCGCAAGGTTTATCTTTTATCGATATGTTGATTTTAAAGAAGTTCTTTAGATTTTAAATAGAAACATGCGAATTTAATACTAACATCCAACTCCTCAAATCTGATACTCCAATGTTACTGCCTGCCACAACCGCTAGGTTTAGCAATATGTAGATTTTGCACTACTGCTTTAGATATTTGGTAGAAACATACGTATTTAATTATCATCATCATCATCATATCAGCTGAAAGACGTTCACTGGTGAATATAGGCCACCCAAAGATTGCCACTAGGACCGGCCCTGTACCACCCGCATCCAGCGACCTTCACCAGGTCACGAGTCCACCTTGTGGGGGGCCTACCCACGCTGCGCCTTCGGGGACATGACCGCCACTCGAGAATCTTACCGCCCCAACGGCCATCGGTTCCACGCAATCCACGCGCGACGAGCCCCGCCCACTTCAGTTTAGCGATTCGAAGAGCTATATATCGGTTACTTTGGTTCTGCTGCGGATGGTCTCATTTGTAATCCGATCTCGCAGAAAGACTCATAGCATAGGCCTCTCCATTGCCCTTTGGGTGACTTTGAGCCTTCTTATGAGGTCCATTGTAAGCGACCATGGTTTAGTACCGTATGTTATTGCTGCAGCCCTCTGGCTGATAGACTCATAGGGTGACAGCGTGAGTGATTCGCGCAGGGCGATCCGTCGGGCCTACGGCCCTCCAGCTGATAGAGTGACAGCGTAAGTGAATCGCGTAGGAGATCCGTCGGGCCTGCGGCACTCCATCTGATAGAGTGACAGCGTGAGTGGTTCGCGCAGGGCGAGCCGTCGGGCCTGCGGCCCTCCAGCTAATAGAATGACAACGTGAGTGGTTCGCGTAGGGTGAGCCGTTGGGCCTGCGGCCCTCCAGCTGATAGAGTGACAGCGTAAGTGAATCGCGTAGGGCGAGTCGTCGGGCCTGCGCCCCTCCGGCTGATAGAGTGACAGCGTGAGTGATTCGCGCAGGGCGAGCCGTCGGACCTGCGGCTCTCCCGCTGATAGAGTGACAGCGTGAGTGGTCCGCGTAGGGCGATCCGTCGGGCCTACGGCCCTCCAGCTGATAGAGTGACAGCGTAAGTGAATCGCGTAGGGCGAACCGTCGGGCCTGCGGCCCTCCATCTGATAGAGTGACAGCGTGAGTGGATCGTATAGAGAGAGCCGTCGGGCCTGCGGCCCTCCAGCTGATAGAGTGACAGCGTGAGTGGTTCGCGTAGGGCGGGCCGTCGGGCCTGCGGCCCTCGAGCTGATAGATTAACAGTGTGAGTGGTTCGCGTAGGGCAAGCCGTCGAGCCTGCGGCCCTCCAGCTGATAGAGTGACAGCGTGAGTGGTTCGCGCAGGGTGAGCCGTCGGGCCTGCAGCCCTCCAGCTGATAGAGTGACAGCGTGAGTGGTTCGCGAAGGGCGGGCCGTCGGGCCTGCGGCCCTCCAGCTGATAGAGTGACAGCGTGAGTGGTTCACGTAGGGCGAGCCGTCGGGCCTGCGGCCCTTCAGCTGATAGAGTGACAGCGTGAGTAAATCGCGAAGGGCGAGCCGTCGGGCCTGCGGCCCTCCAGCTGATAGAGTGACAGCGCGAGTGGTTCGCGTAGGGTGAGCCGTCGCGCCTGCTGTCCTCCAGCTGATAGTGACAACGTGAGTGGTTCGCGTAGGGCGGGCCGTCGGGCCTGCGGCCCTCCAGCTGATAGAGTGACAGTGTGAGTGGTTCGCGTAGGGCGGGCCGTCGGGCCTGCGGCCCTCGAGCTGATAGATTAACAGTGTGAGTGGTTCGCGTAGGGCAAGCCGTCGAGCCTGCGGCCCTCCAGCTGATAGAGTGACAGCGTGAGTGGTTCGCGCAGGGCGAGCCGTCGGGCCTGCAGCCCTCCAGCTGATAGAGTGACAGCGTGAGTGGTTCGCGAAGGGCGGGCCGTCGGGCCTGCGGCCCTCCAGCTGATAGAGTGACAGCGTGAGTGGTTCACGTAGGGCGAGCCGTCGGGCCTGCGGCCCTTCAGCTGATAGAGTGACAGCGTGAGTAAATCGCGAAGGGCGAGCCGTCGGGCCTGCGGCCCTCCAGCTGATAGAGTGACAGCGCGAGTGGTTCGCGTAGGGTGAGCCGTCGCGCCTGCTGCCCTCCAGCTGATAGTGACAACGTGAGTGAATCGCGTAGGGCGAGCCGTCGGGCATGCGGCCCTCCAGCTGATAGAGTGACAGCGTGAGTGGTTCGTGAAGGGCGGGCCGTCGGGCCTGCGGCCCTCTAGCTGATAGAGTGACAGCGCGAGTGGTTCGCGTAGGGTGAGCCGTCGCGCCTGCTGCCCTCCAGCTGATAGTGACAACGTGAGTGAATCGCGTAGGGCGAGCCGTCGGGCATGCGGCCCTCCAGCTGATAGAGTGACAGCGTGAGTGGTTCGTGAAGGGCGGGCCGTCGGGCTTGCGGCCCTCTAGCTGATAGAGTGACAGCGCGAGTGAATCGCGTAGGGCGAGCCGTCGGGCATGCGGCCCTCCAGCTGATAGAGTGACAGCGTGAGTGGTTCGTGAAGGGCGGGCCGTCGGGCCTGCGGCCCTCTAGCTGATAGAGTGACAGCGCGAGTGGTTCGCGTAGGGTGAGCCGTCGCGCCTGCTGCCCTCCAGCTGATAGTGACAACGTGAGTGAATCGCGTAGGGCGAGCCGTCGGGCATGCGGCCCTCCAGCTGATAGAGTGACAGCGTGAGTGAATTGTGTAGGGCCTGCGGCCCTCCGGTTGATAGGCTGACAGCGCAGGTTTGCGTAGGACGTGCACTCGGACCTGCGGTCCTCCAGTTGATATACAGAGCGTGAGTCTCTCGGATTCACGTAGTGCGTGCCATAGTGCCGTCGGGCCTATGGCCCTCCGTTTGATAGACTGCATAGATTGACCCTTTAGGCCCTCGGTTAGCGTCGGACTTTCCGTCAGACCTGCGGTCCTCCGGTTGGTCGACTCAGAGAATGAGTTTATATTTTATAGTCTCGAAATTCGACTTGTATAAAAATTTTAACTTGAAATTCTTAATAAACCAAATTGATTGATATATTCCTTAATGTCAGATCTCTGTTACGTATATCTAAGGTACTTATTGTATGAATAACACGTCCATTTGAGATACTTCGGGCATTCAAGCTTACATTAACCACGCCGAGCCTTTGGTTTTTATTTGTCAATCGAGATATTAAATTTTAAAAAATAGTGTCGGATTTCTAAAATATCTATTCAGCAGGGATTCACCTCCCGTTACACATAAAATAATGTCCATTACGTTTACATATGTGTCGTGATTCGTGATGAAAGCGCGAGAGTATAAACGCTACTTAGCATGCATAATTGTATTACATATTACAAACAACATCGGTATAGTATCGGAAATTAACTTAATAATTGCACTAAAAACTTGAAAATAAAATAAGTAAAAAAAGTTTTAAGTTAAACGGTTTTTATTGCACCAAAAACTAGAAAATAAAAATTTGTTATAACTAACCGTAGATGCAACTTTCTGTAGATTACTCACGTGAAACTATTATCACTGTAGTTTTCCCAAGTCGGATGCTGAAAGCCACGTTTAGCCTCTATGTCAGTGGATTAAGCGTTACCTAATCGGAAACTTTTACCAAACTGAAATAAAAACGTGGGGCGTTATTATGAAGAAAGAAACATAAAAGTTCAAAATA
>JALPQI010007163.1:0-49988 GCA_025490895.1 Thaumatotibia leucotreta | reverse complement strand
GCAAAAATATCATCTAATATTTCTATTGTGCTGTCTGTATCAATTTTGTCTAAAATGTATATTTCAGGCCATTTCGAAAAAGCGTCTATTAAGAGGAAAAAATATTTGCCTAAAAATTTGCCAGCAAAATCTATGTGATAGGGGCTTAGATTCGCGCGCCTTAAAACGTTTTAACGTGGCAGTCGCCGCCATTGCGCATACGCTTACGACGTCACTCAGTGCGGTCCGCGGAGCGAAAGTGAGTCGAAGTGTTTGGAATTTTGAAACATTATAACGAGAATTTTGCCTAAAGTGATTACTGATTAAAATAAAAAAATTAAAACTGATAAACGCACGTATATTCATTAAATTTATCTTCATTCCGACGTTTCGAACACTTTATAGGGGTTCGTGGTCTGCGGGCGACTGACAATCGAGGAAATTTGATAGATCTACTTACATCAAAATAAGAATGATAAGTACAATACTAAACCACAGACATTTTAAGGGATGTAGATATTACAAATATTGCAAATGAAGCTAGTTATTCATTATTTTTATTATTTTTATTTATTTTATTTTTTTATTATAAGTATTTTCAAAATGAAGACAAAAACAAAATAAATAATCTACGCCGGTTCTATCCCTACACCTCTGACCTGAGAAGAAATCCAAAAATCTTTTGTATGATTGTATTGTTAGGAAGGTATCCCAATTTTGGGACCGGCAAGAAACTCAGCGGGACACATCTATTAAAAAAACATTTGTAGTACTTCTTAAGATCCACATGCACTAAACCGAAACATACATATTATTTACATACATACGTATTTCTTATTTGTAAAAATTGCCTGTACTAAAAAGCTCAATACCGTCGTACCCATTAGTCTCACGGTCTATGCGAGCCTGTCTGCTCCTTTATTAGATGAACTATAGGATCCCAAGCTGGTGATAGTGATAAGCTTGTTTCTATCCTATTAAAATTTGAATATTTCATTATCACAATGACCTCGCCAAGTGCGAGTCAGACTCGCGCGCGAAGGGTTCCGTACCATTATCATTAAAAAATACAGTTAAATCAACCTATCTCAAAAACTATAAGAGATAATTTAATCAAACTAAAAATCGTTGATAGAGTTTATTAATAGGTATGCAATATTTTTTTTTTAGAATTTTATAGCACGTAGTTTAAAAAATAGAGGGGGGGACACATTTTTCAGCCTTTGACAGCTGATATCTCAAAAACGGTTAGCTTAAATAAAAATGTGATATATAAACCTTTATATCATTTTCAAAGACCTTTCTATTGATACCTCACACGCTTATATACAACTAAAAAAAAATTCTATCCCTCAGTTACATGTATGGAGGGCCCCAACCCCAATTATTTTTTTTTACAATATAGTATCACAATTTTGTAGCGGTCCATAAAACACATATCATAACCAAATTTCATCACTGTAGCATTTATAGTTTCTGAGTAAATCGGCTGTGACAGACGGACAGACGGACATGACGAATCTATAAGGGTTTTGTTTTTGCCATTTTGGCTACGGAACCCTAATATTGTCTGTGGTTAAGTAAATTTTTCTTTGTGTGTAGTTTTTGTACTTATCTTTCTTATTTTGTTTGTTCGAAACATCGGGATGAAGTTCCATTTAATTAATATACTATCCGCTTCTATACTTTTATTTCATGAGCAATCATCTCAGTAACCGAAGAAAATATTAAAGTGATTAATTTTATTAACAATGTTAGTTTTTATTTTTTTTTATTCGGACGTATTCAAAGTAGGCTTTTCTTTTGTTAGTATAGGTATATTATACAAAGTTAACGTTGTGTTTATATTATAATAATTAACTACATGATTATTAATGAAGATAACTGATACTGCAGATATAGACTGAGCAAAAGTAGTATAAAGATAGAATGACATACTTTTTTAGTCGTTTCTTCTGTCCAGCGTGGACGTTTCTTTATTATTTAATAGGATCTCATTATGTTTTCTATATGTAGGAACCAAGTTCATATTGCGTTTATATTATTATAAATATTATAATAATTTATCTTCATGGTTATGAATAAATGATTGATACTTTAGATACAAGATAAACAACTAAAAAATGTTATCAGTCTCAAACGTGCTAGATAGAAGTACTTATAGATTTTTTAGTTGTTTATCTTGTTTAAACTGGGCTCAATTATGTTATACTTTGCTAAAACTATACATTTTATAAAACTCTAATTATGATTTTTCAAGATAAAGGTATACTTATACGTTTCGTTTTTAATTTAATTATTTCATTTTTGATTATTACACTTCAAGTGGTTTGATTTTCGTATTTAATTCCTTTAAGTCTCTTCTCATTTTTAACGAAACATTTGAAAAGTCGTGTGTTTTGTTTCGCGATTCCATTAAAGTCATCCTAAAAATGTTGGCAATACATTTAATGCATTTGAAAATACTTACAATACGAAAACAAATAGTGTTACAGCACTGGGCTCATTGAAATTATCTAAAGCATGTGGCTTAACACTTTATTATAGTTACTTTTAGTAAACTTAAAGTGGGTTACTGCAAAGTCAAAGTCAAAGTCAAACTATTCTTTATTCAAGTAAGCTTATTAATAAGCATTTTCGAATCGTCTGACATTATCAAGAGAGAGAAAAAAAAAAAATCTACTACTGGTTCAAACCCTACACCGTTCCTGAGAAGAACCAGTAAGAAACTCAGGTGGACTAACTTTTTTCAAAACAGTATAATAATACATCTTATTAAAATAACATGCATTAAAGAATTTATTACATAAAAAAAAAATATAATAGACATTTTTATAAAAAAAGAGAAATAAATAAAGAATCATAATATTAAACAAAAATAATTATGATTGTACATGTTCACAATATTATTAAGCATCTATATCTATACAGAACTATAATCTATATCTATACAGAATAAAGAAAACTTAAGATTTAGAGATGTAAAAGGTCTCTAATCGTCATGATTTTAACAATAATAATAAAATAGAAAATTAACAATTTAGTGACAATCACAAAGCAACTATTCTTATTATATAAAAGACAACAGCCAATACCTGAATCCATGCGTTTTTGCTATCCACAAAAACGATAGAAAAATGCTATTTCATACATTTGTTGACGTCGGTTACTACGTGTTTGCTAACTGTAAAAAAACAACCAAAACGTAGTAACCCACATAACTCCACTTGTAATAACTTATGGTGAAATTTATTTAAATGAAATTAAAGACAAAAAAAATGTGGATATTGTGTCCAATTTTTAATAAGATGTGTCCATAAATACGAAAGTTATGATTTTTTTTTCAAAACTCGGGAGGTTTTTCGGCTCTGGTGAACAATTTCATTTTTGTGGGTTACTACGTGTTTGCTTTTCGCCGTCGATGTGTTGGATACTCCCAGTGATGCTTAGTTACCTCTGGTGGATTGTTTTTCTGTTCGCAACATTGGACGCAATTATCTACCAAGGTTTTAATATCTGAGTCTATATTTGGCCACCAACAGAAACTGCGAGCTAACATAGTCATTTTAGTTACACCAAAGTGGGCCTCATGTAAATCTCTCAGAACTTTTTTTCTAAGTGTGCTTGGAATTACAACCCTACTACCTCGTAATATGCAACCGCTTTGTATGGTAAATTCACTTTGGTCAATCCCAAAACGACCATTATGTGGAATACTAGCACCAGTCTGTAAGCCATGTAATAGTTCTGTCAACTCTTTATCTTTTAAAGTTTCATCTGCAATTTCCAGTGCAGTAACTGGTAAATTTGCAATCTGGTTAATCTCTATAATATCCACCGCTTCAAGCATTAATTTTTCTTCATGGTTTAAAGGTAACCGTGACAGTGCATAAGCATTACTGTTATCCTTAGAAGTTTTGTATTTAATGTCATAATTAAATCCTTGTAAAAATATAGCATAATACTGCATTCGTGTGGCTGACATGTGAGGAAGTGGTTTGACTGGTGAAAAAATTTGTACCAGAGGTTTGTGATCCGTGATCCAATGCTTTGTGACCAATGCCGTTGAGTTTTATTTAATGTTTGAGAGGCCATTTGGATTGGCCTTTCACTGCCGTCGGGCATTATATGAGAAATCACCGCACCAACTCCTATTGGTGATGCATCCGTTGCCAAGTTTACTGGAAGATCAGGCGAATAATGTACCAAAAAAGTGTCACTTTGCATTTCTTGTTTTATTAATTTAAAGGCATTATTGCATTCATTTGTCCATTCCCACCTGTTTTCCTTTCTTAATAGTTTATGAAGTGGTTCCAAAATACTTGACAAATTTTTGAAAAATCTCCCATAGTAATTCACTAAGCCTAGAAAAGCTTGCAGTTCAGTAATATTTTTAGGTTGAGGTGCCTTTTGAATTGCTTCTATTTTGGAATCAAGTTTATGTATACCAACCCGGTCTATTTTGTAACCACAATACTCTATCTCATTTTGTAAAAAAGTTGATTTTTTTAAGTTTATTTTTAACCCATACTCCATTAATCTTTTAAATACCATTTCTAAACGTTGCAAATGTATGTAATCATTAGGGGCTGTTATCCGTATATCATCAATAAACACTACTACTCCCGGTATATCTTTTAATATATTTTCAATTTTTCTTTGCCATTTAGCAGGTGCACAACTCAACCCATACATTAACCTAGTACTTTGATATAATCCTTTATGAGTGTTTAGTGTCAAGTATTTTTGATCTTCTTCCCTGACCGACCACTGTAGATAAGCACACTTCAGATCTATTTTAGTGAATTTTTCACCCCCAGCTAACCCTTCAAATAACTCTTCTGGTGTTGGCAACGGATGATCATCAATAATCATTTGTGGGTTGATGGTTACCTTAAAATCCCCACACAATCTAACCTCTCCATTTGGTTTCTGTACTGGAACAATTGGGGTTGCATATTCACTATAATCAACTTTAACTAGAATCCCTAGCTGAACTAACCTGTCAATTTCCTGTTCAATTTTACTCTTCAGGCTGAATGGTACTGGCCTTGCCTTATAGAAAATTGGTTTTGACCCTTCTTTTAGATGTAAAGACACCGGTTCTCCCTTAACCTCTCCTACTGATTGATCATCAAACAGCACTTTATATTTATTTAATAATGTATCTAAATTTTGTACCCTATTGTCACAATTAGTATTCACTGTATTTACCTCTAGTATCCTATGCAATAAATTGTGAGAGAAACTACGCAGCCACTGTCGACCAAACAAAGGCATTTTATCTATATCTGACACCACATACAGCTGCAACTTCTCCTTTGTCTCCCCCATCACTTCTACGTACACTTCAGCAACTCCTAAAACATTTAAAAAATTGTTACAATATGACCTTAATTGCACTGTAGTGTCCCGTAACTTAGTGTAAGGGAACCTCTGATTAAATTCTTTTTTCCCCATCACCGAGACTGCTGAACCACTGTCCAACTCCATTTTTAATTTAGTTTTATTTATCTTCACATCAACTAGAATTTTTTCACCATTTTCTACATAATTTAAGTCAAATTTCACCTTATATTCAGGTAATCCAGCCTCCTCCGCTTCTTCCACGCAGCTTACTGTTTCCTTTTTTGCTTTGAGACATAATCTTTTCAAATGTCCTTGTTTTTTACAATATGTGCACTGTGCCAATATATGTGGGCACCTTATCTGCATAATGTGGTCCTCCACATCTATAGCACACCAGCCTCCGGTTATTTTTTCCTATAGTTGAGTTGAAAAACGGCTTGATAGGCGCTTGTTTGACCTGTTGTACAGAGTGAACTTGTGCGTTCGTGTTCATTTCATGTGTTTTCCGAGCCTCCATGCTTTGGGCTACGTGAAAAGCAGTCTCCAGCGTTAGATTTTTTGTTTCTAACAACCGTTCTCGTATCCTATCATCTTTTAACCCACAAGTAAACTGATTTCGTAACGCAGTATCAAGAAAACCTCCAAAATTACAGGTGGATGCCATTTTCCGGAGCACGGCCATGTAGTCTCTTACCGGTTCTCCTTCCTCCTGCCTCCTGTGATGAAATTTGTAATACTCCGCAATTTCCAACGGTTCCGGATCGAAATGGTTTTTTAGAATTGTCTTAATATTTTCGTACGTTTTGCTGCTTGGTTCATCCGGCGACAGCAAGTCGCAGAGCGTGTCAAAGGTAGTGGCGCCAATGTAGTGTAGGAAATATGCCCTTCTTTGGTTAGCGTCCTCAACTTTGTAAATGGCGAATGCGCCCTCCAATCTTGCAATCCATCTCGTAAATTTGCTTTTGGCGTCGTAGAATTCAATGAAATTTGGCGGCACTAGGTTCTCCGTCGTCGCCATTATTAAATCAAAGATTATTGATGTATCAATGAAGATTTATTAATTTATAACGTACTTAAAGGTAACAGAGTGTGCTACTTGAACCGCCATTGTTGCAGAAGGGAAGCTCGACCACAGATGCAAAAACATGACAAGTGTCATAGAGTATAACAGGGGTACCTTCATACAGTCATACAAATGTAAGCAGACTCAGGCTGTACGAATATACCCCACGTGAGCTGACTACTAAGTTAAAACTACGCTATTAGCATAGCCGAATAGGTGGTCTATTTAGGTGTGTTTAATTTATTTTTATTTGAATTACAGTTCTTTTTTTACAGAGGAACTATACGAATGGTGCCAATTTTCCCCTATAATCTATACATATAAGTAATAAAGCTGAAGAGAGTTGAAAGTTTTTGTACATCATCATCAGACCAGCTCAGTCCTGGACATAGGCCTCTCCCAATGTACGCTACAGAGCGCGGTCAGTTGGTTTATGTATCAAATCGCTGCTAAAAGGGCTCCTACATAAGTCAGCCTGCCACTTGGCTAGAGGACATCCCACGCTACGTTTGCCTAGACATGATCAACATAATTATGTGGTCAGCCCCTTGCCACTTTAAAGTGCTAAGTTTCAGCACTATGTCGGTCACATTGATTTCGGGCGGTTCACTTCATTCTGAATTCTATTTTTCAGAGAAACTCTTGAGCATAGCCCTTTCCATAGCACGTTGAGCGACTTTAAACTTATGGATTAACCCCACAGTCAGTGTTCACACCCCGGCTCCGTACCTCATTACGGGAAGGACACATTGATTAAACACTTTTGTTAAATCGAATACATGGAAGGTAATTATTAACTTAATAAATCGTAAAGTTACGTGTGTTCTCAATCTAGACATTCTAAGAATTCGGAGTATTAACACATCGTAAAATTACACACGGGGTCACCTTAGCTGTAGCTATTAAAATTAGGAATAAATTGGTTGTTACAAATGCCAAGAACTAGACTTACCTATCTAGATTTCTATTGGTCTACATTTAAAACTTAAATTCGAGAAAGAGGCGAAGCGAAGCCAAAGTCGAAATGTACCTATACCTAGACCTACAACCCACCCACCCATCGGCCCACCTGATTAAATGCAAACATGTGCCAACTGCGAACACTAGCTGCATTTCCCGTTACCTAAAACTTATTGATTCACCTGAGTTCAGAATACATAGGAATCTTGATTTTCATAATAAGTCTTAGGGTATAGGTTGGATAAACAGTGCCTTTGTGTTCGTCTTTTCGGATTGTCAGTTTTTAATACACAAGTAGAAACCAATTTTTAACCGAGTTCAATAAATAAGGATTCAATTCGACTGATTTTTGTTTTGCATGTACCGATGTTAAGTACCTGATTTTCAATTTTTTTTAAATCAAATGGATATAAGAGATGGCCCCGTTGGCACCAAGTCGAGATTTGAAGATGATATCATGGAGAAATGGGTTGAAGTCGGTTTTAAAAGCCATATACCTATATGTAAAATACTTACATATAAGTATATCTGGCGTATCGCTCTTTGTTAAACCAGTTTTTTTTGTTTTCATACATTCTTAAATAACAATTTTTGTTTCGACGCCTACAAAGCAACCTGCCGAATCGAACGTGAATAGAAAAAAAAACAGAGTGGTTTCTATTAAGGGGCTTCTCCTATGTACATAATTTCAGAAAGGTGCCAATGAAATCCAATTAAAAATTTTGCTGTAGATACCTACACCTACCTACTTAAAAGAACATTTCCAAATCTCGTTCAGTTAAGATTATTGTTATGAAGGAAAATGAAAAAAACAAAATACCTACCTAATTTGAAATCAAATAACCCACAGCAACTTTGTAAAAATAGCATACTTTCCTAAGCATTCGATTTAATTTACAAAAAGCGCTTTGAAGATAAACTGGTCAAGTGATATTTGTTTGCTTAGAAGCTCGCTGAATAATCCATTTCCTTTTTTATTTCTTAATTAAAAACATCAAAGTGACTAAGTTTTATCACTCGTTTTACGAGATTGCTTTTATTTTTTGGAGCAGGCATGCCGGTATCATACATTCGTATAGAGAGACGCTAATCAAAGAATAAATCTCCTGGCCGGTAGGATTTATTGCGATCTGAGATTTGTTTCTTTTGTTTAAGCTAAAGGCTCCACCGGCAGCGGGCAGAGCACGCTCGCTATAAACATTTCACCGGGCCATTACAGAACCCTGCCGAGAAAATGTCTCTTAGTTTTTGCTTTAAAAGTTTTAAAGGAATTACTCCTCTTTCCTTGTTTGTTTCGCGCGACACAGATTGAATCATGGCACTTGTATTCTTAGCCTCCCTCGAATTGGACAGATCTTTAGGTGTTTTGTGCATGTTATGGTTGTCCTTTGTCTTTTTCGAGAGATAGGTTATCTTGGCCCTTTTACAACGGGAAATTAGATTTTGTACGCTTGATTGGCAATAAATTGTAGAATGTCCTCGTGGAATGTGTTCTTTTATTAGCTGATAAATTGGTTTCCAGCGGTGGCGGATGTTACGGCGGAATTACATTTCGATTGTCTTTTGATCTAAAGCAAACGTGGAAATGAAGGTAGGCAAGTAAGCATTATACAGTCAACTCCAGATATATCGGAGCGACCATAGTGCTCACAAATATCTGAGCAGGCTTCTATTGTCAGTACATGTTCAGATATCCTGATTGTTCTGTAGCCATTGTACGGTGGCCGCACAAGGCTTCTTAGGTACTTACCTTCATTTTCACATTAGAAACTTTGAAACCTGAATCTAGAAACTTTATATTATAAAGTTCGCAGTAGGTTAAACGAAGGTTACAAACTACGTACAGGAAGGTTTCAATCGTACCTACGCAGTTTTGTAATCGTACGCAATTCGGGCAGTTTTATCTGACAAATTTTATTGCCCAGTCAAAACTTGGGGTATTCTATATGTGTGGACTAGGTAAAGAAGATACTTTTACTATAGGCCGCCAATGCGTTTATAGAAAAATAAGTTTCATTTTGGTAATTACCTACTTATCAATTACCTCATTTCATTGCATTGAACTGACCGTGCGCTTGGTGACGTCAGTAAGAATACATTTGTTACCAAGAGTCGACTAAGGGATTGGAAGTGTCAATAAAAAGATTGATGATGGGCAGGAGCATCATCGTAGCGGACATACTACTGCGATCACCAACCCGGTTGCCCAGCGTGACGGTTAAGGGCATTTATCTCCTAATCCGTCGATACGCATAGTTAATAGAAGAGGCCTACGTCCCGCAGTGGACTGCTGAGAGAGGCTGATGATGACGTTATTATATTGATACTTATCTACCTAAGATTTGAAAAGCCCTTTACAATTCATATGCTCAGAAAGGACTCTTTTTAATGGTTAGCTTATGTACTTACGGAAAGTGATAATTTTCTGCATGCGTGGAATGAATTTGCATCTACTGCGTTTTTATTTTTCTGCACGGTCTAGTTGGTAGGTACTGCAGAGATTGTCTTTTTTCCTCGCATAATACATTGTACTACAGTGTATGAAATTCATGTTGACTTGAAGTGTAGGTTTTTTCTTTGACTCGAATCAAAATCACCGACACTAGTGAAAAATCCAACTTACAACACTTTTTTTTTTTTTTTTTTTTTTTTTTTTTTACTAGCCTGGTTTAGTGTCCCACTGCTGGGCAAAGGCCTCTCCTCTTTTCCTCCATTCGGCCCGGTCGTCACATTTCTCCCGCCAATTCGGATAAAACGCGTCCAGGTCGTCCCGCCATCTCCTTCTCGGATCAGTAGAACTGATCGAATCAGAAACACGGAACTGCGCTCCAGAACCGGAATTGTAGATGTAGGTGTCAAGACCGCTAAGCTTAAGTGGGAATGGGCCGGGCATGTTTCCCGTATGCACCCAGCAAGGTGGGCCAAAATGGTTTCAGACTGGGACCCACGGGAAACCTTCGATGGTGCTGGCCGGGGTATTGGCAGACCGAGAAGGAGATGGCGGGACAACACTTATATATTTTTTTTCCTTTGAAACGGTTAATAAACCTTTTGATTTAACACAAGCAGTCAGTACTTACTTATTTGATAAATACGGCCAGCTGTGCAAAGAAAAGCCAGAAATGCTACCTTCCTCAAATGAAGTGATGTTTACGTTTTGAGTGTACGCTAAAACTAAAAAAATACTGGTGAAATTTGAGCGTTGAACGTTCCTGTGTGAATACACCACTGCATACCTACACCACAAACCGCTCTAAAAACATTTGAGTAAACCGCAACGCGGTTATTTCTTTTGCTGATTTTGGCTTCAACGATACCATTGACGGGGGTATTTTACCCCCTTATTCATAAACGTCTGCTAAAGTTGCCGATTTCTAAGAATGACCTTTCGATAGTTATAGATTAATCCTTTTAGGTAAGACTCCCAGTTTTTCGATAGTCTTGATGTCATATTTCATATATAATATATGTCAGAGGGACAGCCGAGAACAGGGGAGGGCGAATATTTAATTTCTAGCTACTAATCGTATCTACTTACAAAGGTGTATACTATGCATGGACGCACATAATTAAACACAAGGTAAATTACATCTTTTATTATACTGGTTCACAAATGATAAACCTCTGTCGTGAGAAGAACCAGCAAGAAACTCAGACTGAAGAGAGGAGACTGGAGAGTTATAAGCTTGCGTCCATGCATCATTTACTCAACCCTGGAATGCTTTATTCCAACTCTAAATCAAGAATGAATTCCTGAACACTGCGCTAGTGACCTTTTATACCGTGCGCTCACAAACTACTCCTTCATAGGCGGGTAGATCCCAACATGACGTTTAATGTCTACCTGCATGGACCAAGCAAAGAACATCTCAAGCAAAACATTGCTTATCGTTTTCTAGATTTTATCACTCTTAACAAATTAAATGTAAACTTTGCAAAAAAGACTATTCTTATTGTAAATAAGACTATTCAGACGTTCGACGACTCGACATGTCGTACACGTCTGCGCCAACTGAAGCATGTCTCCGACACGGCCATACTGACAAGACAAGCGTCCTCGCTTGTATCTGAAACAAACACGTACACCAGTAGTCTTTGTTACCACTCGGTCACTCCTGACCAAATTATCTGTCTACATAAAATCATCTCAACTCAAGAAAAATAATTTTATTCTTTGCAACTGAATTTAGGATCACTTATGGTCAATTAATTACCACCAATTTCAAATCTAGAGCAAACAAGTATCATCTGGCTTTCGTAGCCACATTTTACGTAAAACATTACAGAAAACTTTCGGAGGAACATAATGTCATTCGTGGCATATTGGTTATCACATAACCACACACACTACGCGCATCCCCAAGGGATCGCCGATTCATCCCTATGACACTACGGTCTCTAAAACGCGACCTCCGCCAGAGCCTGTCGCGCACCGCGTACCCACGGACTACTCACAGGCAGACACAACGGGCTACGGCTACGATCAAGCCTCTGGTACGGTCGACCCATTCTGACCTCAATACGTAATGGGATAGAAATGACTACTGTTAAATTTTACGAAATCAAATTGGAAACAATTTTACACACGACCATTTCACACTCCTCTTCTATAACCTGTTAGAATATCGTAGGAACATCTTACAATCGTCCACATGATTCTATACACATCTACCACTGTAGCAAGGTACGCAGGTAAAACCACCAACTGTTATCAGAAATACTGTAAGCAAACTCGTCGTCCTCAGCAATGTACACAGAAAAACAATCTACAGTCATCAACATGTCACAAAACACCCGCTATCCGAGTAATGTACACGGACACATCTATAACCTTCAGCGCAGTCACTGACTGACCTGAGTTTAACTGACTGACCTGAGTAAATAAAGTTTGCAAGAACACTCTATAACTCTCAACAACATTGTTGGCAAACTCATCATCCACGACCTTAGCAAGGTACGCAGGAATACCATCTACAGTCACCATTTATACTGTAGGAACACTTCATCTACGACCTCAGCGAGGTACGCAGGAATACCATCTACAGTCACCATAATACTGTAGGCACACTTCATCCACGACCTCAGCTAGGTACGCAGGAACACTGTCTGCAATCATCACATGATTGTACGAAAACCATCCACAGTCACCAAACTGACTGTGGGCATACTCTGAAGCCAACTTATTACTTTGCCCAACATACGATTTACAACATTCTTCATCACGCTTGGGATTTTGACAAGACAATGTCAAAAATCATGCCAGTCTTTAGGCAATTAACACCGCGGCACATTTTTACCCCCAGAACGTAACGGTATACCAAAAATTCACATCTATCATCACGTCATCCAATATCACTCAGTTACATTTCTTGAAAACCAAGTTCTGTTTTACCAATTAAAAGTCAAAATGATTTAAACTAAAGAGTCAATCCCTCGACTCAAACAAAAACGTAAGTTACTCAACCAGGTTACACCATAACCATGCACCTGATTCAATTTCTGTCCATGGGCTTGTTAGGATCCAATAACCCATCAGAAGTTAACCATTTCAGCCGCGTAAGTGCTACTCCTCGCAAAGAGTATACTGCACATAAAAAGCAGTTCACGTGCACCTTTTACATGCTCCGGAACTTCCGATGCGATTATTAGATCACGCTCAATCCATCGAACTTGCTCTCAGTCCATTGAAAGCTCAAATGACATAAGAACTCATTAAACTTAACAATTACCCTTTCCGCATTTAAAGTAAAAAATATAAAATTAAATGCCGCAATTCAGTATCATATTTTCTTTAGGTACTCATTTAATCAACTAAGGGAATTAAAATCAACTTCATTAACATTTGAAACAGACTAGCCAGTCTGTCTATGTACTTACTACTTTACTAGCTAGTAACCGACATAGTTCTACAATAGTAAAAATGAAACATCACTTCAACACAACAACAAATGGGTTGCAGTACTCACAGCAGTTACAATACTCCAGATGCTACACCGAGCAATAGAGTCTTAACAACCACCTCCATGGCTGTCGGACAATCAAAATGCATTGACCACTTACACCATTGAACCAAACGCACGCCACTCACAGTCGTGGCCGCACTGAGACGGAAAAATAGATCCGATTTTACACCTACGACTACGAATGATAAATGGTGTATGTAGTCCGAGAAAACTGAACCCAACAAAAATGTAAATAGTTTCATTCCACGATTGCAAACTATACGATTGCAAACTATAATGACTAATTCTAGTACCCACCATTTTAATTGAACTAAGGTAGTCAAACTGAAACTATTGACGGTCCAAATAATAAGAAATGATTATCATCATCATCACCATAACCACCATCATCATCACAATAACCATCATCAACATCATAACCACCATCATGATCATAACAACCATCATCATCATAACCCATCATTATCATAACCACCATCATTATCATAACCACCATCTTCATCATAACTACCATCATCATCATAACCACCATCATCATCATAACCATAATCATCATCATCATAATCATCATCATCACCATCATCTCCACCATCATCATCATCACCACCATCATCATCATCATCATCATCATCATCCTATATCAGAAATTGTTAAAATAGATCTCAATGCGTTTAATAAAACTTTAAAGTCTTTAATAAACTTGCGTAACCTTACGTTATCGCTCTCTAATTTAGTTTTAATGTTGCATTTCTTGCTCAAGTTTTAACTCTATAGAATCGAAAGGGTAGAAGCCCTCGATGACTCAACAACATTAGCTCAGGGCTCAAATAGCTCAACAAAATGTGAACTCCTCACCGGATTGACAGTGTGTTTACACCACGCGCTGCACCACGTGTTCACGGTAGGCAGCAGCGACACCAGTCATCAGCCTCTGGCACGCCGTCGGGACATGATGACAGCAATAACTCTAATAGCAGGCCGGCAGCTCGCTCCAATTCACCATGTTGAACTGTAATCATCAAATTGTACGGTATCAGTTTTATGACAGAGATATTTTGCACGCGAGCTCTCAACTTAACCTGATCACAAAAATAAAAAGTTGAGGTTAGGGTATTGGTATCTTTTTAACTTTGTATTAAAATAATAATGGGCTTCACTTTATTACAACCAAGTTAATCTCGCAGATAATAAAACTTTTTTGAGAACATAAAAACTTCACGCTAAAAATAGAAATGTCAAACTGTCATTTCTTTAAATTACTGCTTCGATTTTTGCATTAAAACAATTGGAACGAAACCTGTCCTTTTATTTCCATTGCTCAAAAAGCAACTCCCGAAGACCTGGAGTCTTTATTCTCTTTAATTTCCTGGACGTTTCAGAAATTGTGGTAGTTTCATCGCAACAGCATAGTCATCCTGAACGGAAGTTCTGGCTGCTATGAATGTGTTGTTCTTGAAATTGAAACATTCTGAGCTCGTTTCATTGCCACAACATAATCATCAGTGTCATCACGAACGAAATCATCACGAAACATTCTGTAACATAAATTTCACACGCATAGAAAACTTAAAAAAACAGGCTATAAGAATCTCTAATCAATTTTTGGTAGACCACAAAATAAAACCACGGGTTACCAGCCCGTAATTTCAGAACTGCTAGTATTTAAAAAATCAGAAAAGTAACAAGTATGAGCCATGATATTCTTTGAAATTATTTGAATTACTGTTTTTTTTGTGAAGTGGGTGGGGTACCTACCCACACGTATTGCAACAATAGAAATTCCATAAAAAAACTAACTTGATATCTCAAATTACGTCTCGAAACAGACTTTGCTTCAAAAGATACGAGTAGTTTACACCTTACACCAAATAAAATAGTAACGATAGTTCAACCTTACCGACTGTCGATGATTTCAAACCTCACTCTTTACGTGTGGCACATTTACCATCACCACTTATTGTAGGCGATTAGTCAACATCCCACTTTCTGATGTCAGAAGGACAGCCGAGAACAGGGGAGGGCGAATATTTAATTTCTAGCTACTAATCGTATCTACTTACAAAGGTGTATACTATGCATGGACGCACATAATTAAACACAAGGTAAATTACATCTTTTATTATACTGGTTCACAAATGATAAACCTCTGTCGTGAGAAGAACCAGCAAGAAACTCAGACGGTCTTACATTTTCCAAACTTTAAATAATCACAACAAGTACACACTTAAAACAAGACTATTTACAACACTTTAAACTATACTGATAGAAAACGACTGGAGAGTTATAAGCTTGCGTCCATGCATCATTTACTCAACCCTGGAATGCTTTATTCCAACTCTAAATCAAGAATGAATTCCTGAACACTGCGCTAGTGACCTTTTATACCGTGCGCTCACAAACTACTCCTTCATAGGCGGGTAGATCCCAACATGACGTTTAATGTCTACCTGCATGGACCAAGCAAAGAACATCTAAAGCAAAACATTGCTTATCGTTTTCTAGATTTTATCACTCTTAACAAATTAAATGTAAACTTTGCAAAAAAGACTATTCTTATTGTAAATAAGACTATTCAGACGTTCGACGACTCGACATGTCGTACACGTCTGCGCCAACTGAAGCATGTCTCCGACATATAATAACAAGGCTCATTTCCAAACTGTCAAATGTTCATTCTTAGAAATCGGCAACTATAACGTACCAGGCTGCTAAGTATTGTTTGTCGGCTTTTAATATTGAGGATTCCACATTTAATTTACTAAATTTCCTCCACAATATACAGATTTGCTTAAAACTTGAAAATATTGCACGTTTTTAGCGTGTCTGGCTATTACGAGTAGTAGTAATGCTAAAAAAGTGGAGGGTGTTTGCCGGGGCTTCAAATAAAGTTATAAGTTCTAGATGTAGCATTGACATTTTTGCATCGATGACGTTATTATAGTGTAGTGTAGATATACTCAGTACAGGCCATTCTAGAACCATGTCATAATAAAGAGTAGTAAGAAATTTATTTTATGTCGTATTTAACAAAAATAAGGTTAAAAACACGTAGTTTACCGGCGTAATGTATTAAGTTAATCTTGTTCTATAATAATTCTCGAGTTTTTACAAATTATTCTTCGATTTCGTAAAAAAACACTACGTAGGTATCTATGTCAGATTTTCCATAATTACCTCCAAGGATAAAATTTTGTGTTGCAAACGTGACTAATAAAAAGGGTGAGTGGGTACGGAAGCCCGATAAATCCCCCGAACGCGAGAGATTTATATTTCTATTAGGGAATGTCTTGAGATACTGAGGTAGGTGACAAGGTATAAGTTACCCAACACCGACTCGAGCCAACCACTTTAATATTGACCTCTTCCAAGAGTCCAAAGGTGCTGTACGTGGGAGCTATTAAGGTTATGTGAAAAATTGGCGGAGTTCAGCTTATCTGAAGACGGGAATTCTCATTGCGAATGACCAGCTGTACTGTTTTGCTATCATTAGCGTACCTATTAACATTATTATTCATTCATTCTTTATACAATGGTTACTTAATTATGATTCCTGCTGCCGCGATTTGGGCTCTACTTTTCACTTACGATCAGGTGGAGTGGAGCCACTTTGTTGTGCCAATATTTAAAAAAAGTATTAACATATAATAAGTAATTATACATATACATATACAACAAAAATATAAACAAAAACAAAATTATACATATAAGTTTCTTTGGCAGTCGTTGCCGGCGTAGGTTTGATTGACATAACATAATTATTCAGGCAATGTTTGATAATAAATTTGATTGAGTCTGTCTATTAGAGTTCAGAGTATGGAATTTAATCAGATCAATCATTTATTCTCTTACTCCTGACTATTTGATTTTTGCGGTCAATTAGAGGAAATACGCTATTTTCATTGGTTTGCCGAAGAACTCTCGCCTGCTGTCGGTAAACTAAGGGAATAACTGCTATGGGCGACGAAGGAATCGCGGTTTCCTTAAATATTTGAGGCTCCATGCTTGTTCGAGCGCATTTAACTTAACACTTTCAACGCCCTTCTAAGTGTCTCATTCCGTTCAGAAATTCGTTTGAGGAGCATACATTTGGCGGGGATAAATTAAATTTGAATTAAATTCAAATTCTATCTACTTGTCAAGGCGATATATTCGCGAATGATGCGGAGTGGTACAAAAGGGAACAAAAGCTATGTTCTTCCATTGCTCAATCCTAGTATAAAGTAGCCTTAAGCAACTTTGAAGGAAACAATAAAACATTACCCAGCTCTTCTAACGAAACAACATGAATCAGCTCTACCTACAAAAGACACCGTAAGTGGTACAGTTTAGCGTAAATGAACTAAACAAAAAATTGTTAGAAAATAATTATATTGTGCTTCAATATGCTAGATAAATATGAGGGTTCTAAAACTTCTGTAAACTTATTAAAAGTATAGATGTAGAAACGTAAATGAAATATTTCGTCGCGAGTTTGTGTTTCTGCAGCACATTTAAATATTTATTATACCCCTAATTGCGAGAGGGAGCGTAAATCTAAATCAGACAAAGACTGTTCAACAGGTCTATTTGTTTTTCCTTAGTGTAATAAATTCAAATTTCAATATTTTTCCGTCGCCCCGCGTTCGAGCCCCAATAAAGTACGTAAGCCGGGTGAAGATAGAAGTGCCCAATTCTTTTACGTGATGATTTGTAGTTGGCTCGCATTAGTGGAGCAGATTTTGGAAGTGAAATCAAATAAACGGTTGCGGATTACCGGCCAGGCGTATATTTACTGTTCCTTATTACCTCTATGCTACCTAAACTTGTATTATATCCTTTATCAGTCCGTTGCATTAACAGTAAATAAATATGTCGGAGTCGCGCTTCAGTTGGTGCAGGCAGACCTGTACGACACGTCGAGTTATCGAACGCCAGAATTGTGTTATTTACGATGAGACGGTTTTGTTTGCAATGTTTACAATTAATTTGTTAAGAGTTACTAAATCTAGAAAACGATAAGCAATGTATTGCTTGGAGAAGTCTTTGCTTTGGTCCATGTAGGTAGATAATAAAACCCGGTTGAGATCTACCCGCCTGTGAAGCAGGTAGTTTATGACCTGACAGTATAAAAGGTCACTAGCGCTGTTTTCATGATGCATTCGCATTCGCGCGTTAGACTTCGAAAGATTGATTCTTGCCTAGACTTTGAATAGATTCAGATAATGATCATTCCTTTCCTTAAGTCAGTCTATCTTGAGACCGCGAATAGATTTGATTAAGTGCACTCCAGAGTAAGAGGAGTTTGACTAGATTCAGTAGTTCGTTAGATTCAGATCGTTCTTTCCTAGCATCCTGACGAAAGTCGTTATTTCTTGTGTTTTGAAATTGGTGAAGCATGGACTCAAACTTAGAACTCTCCAGTCGTTTTCCATTAGTTGTTGTTGTTGTTTAAAGTGTTTTAATTAATCGTGTTTTAAGTGTGTACCTATTGTAATGATCTAAAATTGTAATTACCAATGATTTGAAAAGATTAAAACATACAACCCGCTGAGTTTCTTCCTGGTTCTTCTCTGTTGTGGTTTAACTCTTGTGAACCAGAGTAGTAATAAAAAAAGATATTAATTCATGTTGTGTTTTTCATTATGAGTCCATGCCTACATGCATAAGTGCGTAGATAGCTAAACCATCTCCCTATAGCTCGGCCGGAACCTGATATAAAGCGGCCTTACGCCGAAATCAGCAAGTGCGATAAAGGATTCAGACTAGCCCCACAATGAGTGCTGGTAATATAACACAATCATGTAAACGGTAAGGTTTAAAATCGACAACAGTTGGTAAGGTAATGATTGTTCACAATTTTTACAGTAAAGTTACGTGATTGTTACAAAGTAGTTATCTAGCTTCGTTCTTTTTTTTGTGATTTCTGTTGTAAAATTACGTGTGGGTATGTACCCTACCCACTTGACCAAAAAAATTACAGTAATTCTAGTAATTTCAGATGATATCATGGCCCATAGTTGTTTCTTTCTTAGTTTTGAAAACACTAGCAGATTCGAAATACGGGCAGGTAGCCCTTTGTTTTGTTTTGTAGTGTATCAAAAATTAATTCTTTATCGCGACAAACATTTTCAATCCATGCCTTTTGTTGAGTTTTCTATGCGTGTGAAATTATCGTTACAGATGTTCAACCTCAAGATCACTGTGAGAGTGGTCAGCGTTTTCGTCCGTGATGGCGATGTCGCTGTGGCGATGAAACGAGCGCAATTTCTGACAATTTATTGCAAGGTGTACAAGAAAATAAGAGAAAAACTGCCAAAGACTCGAGTTTTGGAGCAACGAAAATCAAAGGACAGGTTTCGTTCCAATTGTTTTAATGCAAAATTCGAAATAGTAATTTAAAAATTAACGGTTGACATTTGTTGTAGCATGAAGTTTTTGTGTCCTCAAAACGTTTTATTATTTGCGAGATTAACTTGGTTGTAGTAAAGTGAAGTCCATCATTATTTTAATGACAAAGTGTACTAGATGCCAATACCCTAAACTTAACTTTCTAGTCTCGTTAGAGCCCAACCTCATCGGGCTGAGCCCGCGTGTAAATTATTTGTGATGAAACTGATACCGTACAATTTGATATTTTCAGTTCAACATGGCCAACAGACGCCTAAGACCCTTCAAAGGAGAGGACGTGTTTTTGTTTACTCCGCGGATAATAATTAAATATAGTGGGATTTTGGCTGTGTGCGGCTGAGAATACCTATTCAGGATTGACTTGCCTCGGTGCTGGAGTTGTGTGATAATTTTTCAACTCGATTTGCAATAGAACTGTGAGTAATATCCTTTGTTGTTATCACAAAATAACAAAACCGTTTGCTGATTTTGAATAGCCTAGCTCTGTTTGTGCTTGAACCGCTTCTGCGCATGCGCGCTATTTGCGTCCGCCAATCAGCCATTGCGCTTTTAAACCCACGAAGATCGACACAGGAGTTTTTCTGCTTTCATTAACTGCGAACATGTCTGCGTTTGTACTACTCGTACCACACTTCACTTCGGTCCGGAAGAAGCGTCTATAGGACCCTATTTTCGTCGCCCCGCGTCTCGTTCCGGTGGTCCAGTGGATAAGGCGTGCGATGTGTGATGTCTATTCGTGTTCCGGTGCACTCCAAGTTCGATCCCCGTGCTTTATGAACTTTTTAATTATTGCATAGTGTAGCGTTTTTTTTTTTTTGTGTATTATTTATTTATGGTAATGCTGTTGACTTTTTTTTATTATTATTATTAATTTAATTTTTATTTGTGACATATAATTTAGAATTCATTTTGTTTTATTCAAATTGTATTAACATTTCGTTTTTGAAATAGTGTAATTATTATGACATTTTTTTTTAATTTGTTTTTTTTTTAATTTTTGTACTTAATAATATTTTGAACCTTTTTTTTTACTCAATTTAAAGTGTGACAATGTTTTACACATTGATGTTAGAATGTAGTTTTTTTTTATGTGTTTTGTATCTTTCAATATTTTAGTATGAAATTTTAATTTTTATTTGTGACATATATTTTAGTCTTTATTTTGTTTTATTCAAATGAAATTGTGTAATTATTATGACATGACATTTTGTTTGATTTGGTTTTTTTTACAATTTTTTGTATGTTTCAATATTTTAGTATGAAATAGGTAATGTTATAAAGAATGGCAACTTTAAGTCAACCGACGAATTGTACCGTATTTCAATGCCATTTATGCCAGAAATCATTTCAATCCTCCCGCGGACTTGGTGTTCACTTTTCTAAAATTCATAGAGGCTGTGTTTCCCAGAGTGCTGCATCTGTTACGCACTCGGTTTCTGCTGGTGCCCCGTCGCACCCAGATCCTCTGCATCTACATTTAAGCGCCCTTAAAACGAGCTGCCCTGTTGTGAAAAGGATACCTCGAGGTGCTAGGATCTGTGTAGCCAATCGGCTGTCCTGCTTGATTGATCGGTGTGTGGAAGTAAATAACTTTGATTCGTGGTGTAACCTCCTTACTTTCGCTTATTGCACTTTACATGCCACCTCCGAGGACAAGCAGTTATCGCTAACTCAGAAGATTAAAAATAACTGTTCTAATCCTCCGGATATGAATTTTAATAGTGCAGTTCGGACAGTCGGAAGACCCTTGGCATTTAACTTGGCAAAAACAGTGGAGAGTAAGGTCGGTGATGGGGATCTAAAGGGCGCGGCTCGCTTATTGTTTTCTACTGACGTACTTTCGTCGGACACTCCCGAGATCCTTTCCGCCTTGCGATCAAAGCATCCCTCTGCTCCCGCTGCACCATTTTTCCTGGATCCACCAACCGCGCTTCAGGACTGCTTCCAAGCCGAGGATAAACATGTTGTTGAGGCGATTATCAGTTTTAAAACGGGTTCAGCTGGCGGTTTAGACGGTGTTTCACCTCAGCATCTTAAAGACCTCACAGCGCATGGAGTTGGTAATGCTGGCAAAAAACTAGTCGCGTCTTTAACCGGCTTGGTAAATTTTATGTTGGCTGGCCGCGTAAATGCTGATGTGGTCCCCATTCTTTACGGTGCGAATCTAATCGCTTTGACAAAAAAAGATGGTGGTGTGAGACCTATCGCAGTGGGGACGACTTTTAGGCGTTTGGCATCAAAAATTGCAGCCCGACATATTATTTCCAAATTACAGGCCAAGTTTGAACCGATCCAGTTGGGTTTTGGGACAAGGGGTGGGTGTGAGGCTGCTGTCCACGCGCTTCGTACTTTTCTCAGTACCGATCAGTGCCAAGTAGTAATAAAAATTGATGTCAGGAATGCATTTAATTCCGTGAATCGAGACGTTTTACTGACAGAAATTAGGAATAATATCCCGGAATTGTATAATTACCTCCTTCACTGTTATGCTGATCCGACCAAGTTGATGTACCGTGACCATGAACTGTCTTCAGAAGTTGGATGCCAGCAGGGTGATCCTCTCGGCCCAGCTCTTTTTAGTTTAGCTATCAATCCAATTATTCAGAATTTAGCTTCAGTTTTTAACGTGTGGTATTTGGATGATGGCACTCTGGGGGGCAACTTGGACACTGTTCTTTCGGACCTCTCTATCGTTAAATCCGAATTCAGGGCAATAGGCCTGGATTTGAATTGTGACAAATGTGAGCTCTTCATCCGTGATAGTTCTTTAAACCATTTGCGTGTCGCGGAACAATTTAGTGATTAAAACGGTTACACAGGAGTCTCTGAGTCTTTTAGGGGCACCTATTTTCGAGGATTTCCTACCTAATTTTGTCACCTCCACTATTACTAAATTTCGAGATTGTGCCGATCGCCTGTTGGAGATTAGCCCTCATTCAGCTCTGGTAATTTTGAAATTTTGTTTATTTGTCCCTAAATTGACTTACGTGCTTCGCTGCAGCCCGTTTTGGAAACACCTAAATTTGTTGGAGCCTATAGACTCTTTGGTGCGGTTAAATCTAGAGCAGGTCCTAAATTTGAAGCTCAATGAACGATCTTGGCTGCAGGCGTCCCTTCCCGTTCGGTATGGCGGGCTTGGCGTACGCAAAATTTCCGCCGTGTCACTTCCGGCGTTTCTATCTTCGGTTCACAGCTCGTACGACCTCGTAGGTAAAATATTAAGGACTTCACCTTCTAACTACGAGATCCCGGGCTTGACTGAGGCTAGAAATGCTTGGATGACTGCTTGTCCTGGTCAAGATCTTCCGGATAACCGAAAGTCGCAAAGGGCTTGGGATGATGTTCTGGCAAAACAAGCATACGACTTTATCTTGGGAGATAGTGCGGGGGCGGATCGCGCTCGGCTGCTTGCCGTGGGGTGCACAGAAGCGGGTCATTGGCTTAGTGCGTATCCCTCGCCCAATTTAGGTACCCATCTCGATGGTAACACTCTTCGGCTGGCAGCTGGGTTGCGTTTGGGGGTCTCCATGTGCGCACCGCATGTGTGTCACTGTGGCAGTAGCGTCGACCAACAAGGGCATCATGGTCTGTCTTGTCAGCGTAGCGCGGGACGCTTATCACGGCATGCTGCGCTAAACGACATAATTCGTCGGTCTCTTGCCACCGTCAACGTGCCGGCAGTGCTCGAGCCGGTCGGTATAGCCAGAGACGATGGCAAGAGGCCCGATGGCATGTCGTTGATTCCGTGGAGGGCGGGGCGGGTGCTAGTGTGGGATGCGACGTGTGTAGACACCCTGGCGCCTTCCCACCTCCACGGGACTGTGACTAAGGCTGGGGCGGCAGCCGAGGCGGCCGAAGCTCTTAAAAGGCGGAAATACGGGGGTCTCGATACCAGTTACAATTTTGTTGCCTTTGGCGTCGAGACCCTCGGCCCATGGGGTCCGGCAGCCCAGGCATTATTCAAGGATTTAGCCAAACGTTTGGTCGACGTTACGGGGGACAGGAGGGCTGGCAGTTTCCTCGCACAGCGAATAAGCATCGCGATTCAGCGGGGAAACGTTGCCAGCATCCTTGGCACTATGCCACAGGGTCCTTATTTAGATTTAGGCTTTTAGTTGTTAGTTAGTTAAGTTTATTGTACGTGTAGGAAAAAATTGTTATGTAATTTGTAAATGTAATGTTAATAATATAAATAAATCTATGATACATGGCCAACCAGAGCAACCTGCCGGCATCATGCCTGTTGCTGTCATCACGTCCCGACGGCGTGGCAGAGGATGAAGACTGGTGTCGCTGCTGCCTATCGTGATGAAGACTGGTGTCGCTGCTGCCTTCCTTGAACACGTGGTTCAATGCGTGGTGTGTCCACACCATTACAACAGACAGCGTCGTTAATCCGGTGAGAAGTTCACATTTTGTTGGGCTATTTGAGCCCTGAGCTAATTAGTGACACTAATGTTGTAGTCGTCATCGAGGGCTTATCTTTTTGAGTTTATCAAATTGAAAATGCCGATGATGATGATGAAGGTCATGATGTAGGTCATGATGAAGGTCATGATGAAGGTCATGATGAAGGTCATGATGAAGGTCATGATGAAGGTCATGATGAAGGTCATGATGAAGGTCATGATGAAGGTCATGATGAAGGTCATGATGGTGGTCATGATGAAGGTCATGATGGTGGTCATGATGGTGGTCATGATGAAGGTCATGATGGTGGTCATGATGACTGTTATGATGTTGGTGGTGATAGTCATTTCTTATTATTTGAGCTGTCAATAGTTTCAATTTGACTATCTTAGTTCAATTAAAGTTGTGGATTATAATTATTGGAATTGGTCATTTAGTTTGCAATCGTATAATGAAACTTTTTACATTCAATTTGGTTACGTGTTCTCAGACTGCATACAACATTTTATCATTCGTAATCGTAGGTGTAAAATCGGATCTATTTTTCCGTCTCCGTGCGGCCACGATTGTGGGTGGCATGCGTTTGGTTTGATGGTGTAATCGGTCGATGTGTTTTTTGTTTGGTTACCGGATGGAGGTAGACCAATTTTGTTGTTGCTGGATGGAAGCAACTGTGGTTTTGGTTACCGAATGAAGGTAGACCAATTTTGTTGTTGCTGGATGGAAGCAACTGTTGTTTTGGTTACCGGATGGAGGTAGACCAACTTTAGAGTACTGTAACCTATTTGTTATTTTTGTTGAACAGTTTCATTTGACTATTGCAGAACTATGTCTGTTACTGGCTAGTAAAGTAGTAAGAAGTTAATGACTGGTTAAAATTCAAATTACAAAGTGGGTTATTTAATTTTCTGTTAGTAATGTGAGTAGGTAAGGTACATTGGTACCTTGGTAACTTAGAATCTTGTTTTCCGTAAAACGGTCACTAAGAAAACTACAACTTTATTTTCGCTTTTATTTTTACCATATTGCGTTAGAATTGGTAATACCACGAAAGAAGTTATTGTTGTTGAATGTAATTGATGACTATGTCACATGAGTTTTCGATGGACAAAAAAAAACGTGACTTTTGTTTTAATTTCAATCAAGACACTTGATTCGTTAATTTAAATTAATTTTGTTTTTTGAACTGGTTAAATTAAGCTGGCACTATCAAAATTTACAATTTTTTTTTGTGTGACTTTGTGCTGATATAACGCAATCAGACATAGTTGAAACCTAAATTCAAAGACCCGTTTAAGGCCTTGGAGGTACTTGATGGCGATCGTAATAGTTTGAAGGAACTACACTCTAAATGCACCTACAAGTATGCTCATGACCAAATTAGAAAATGCGTTAATATGGAAATTTGTCTCTCATAATCTGAACCTAGTACAAGTGATAAAGTTGAGCAAGCATCTTGATTTTTTTTTGTTTTTTTGGCCGCACCGTAGTCACGTGCCGTAGTTGTAACTGTGGCCTTATGGTCGTTCAGAGCGCAATGCTCGGCACTGATACGGCGGGGGCCTGAGTCTGTGTGACTAGATTGTGATATGGCTAATTTGGATTGGCCGAGAATCTTGTTGATTCTGTTGTGAGAAGTTAAAAATCATGATGTAAGCTTGTGTGTGTTGTTTAATTCGATTAAAAGAAAAGAATCTTGAGACATTTTTCCGAATTCTATTGTAACGTTTTTGTAAAATGAGGCTATCAAAGCCAGGTGGTACTAATGCAAGAGCAAGCATTCAGATTTAAATTGGAATTAATGAAATGACATGAAGTAATTTTTAATTCAGTTGGAAAAGTTGAATTTTTTTTTCCTTGAGTTGAATTCATTTTTTTACGAAGACAGATGTTGATCAGGGTGACCGAGCGGTAACAAAGATTACTGGTGTACATGTTTGTTTCAGACACAAGCGAGGACGCTTGTCACGTCAGAATGGCCGTGTCGGAGTCGCGCTTCAGTTGGTGCAGGCAGACCTGTACGACACGTCGAGTTATCGAACGCCAGAATTGTGTTATTTACGATGAGACTGTTTTGTTTGCAATGTTTACAATTAATTTGTTAAGAGTTACTAAATCTAGAAAACGATAAGCAATGTATTGCTTGGAGAAGTCTTTGCCAAAGCAAAGACTGGACCAAAGTCCATGTAGGTAGATAATAAAACCCGGTTGAGATCTACCCGCCTGTGAAGCAGGTAGTTTATGACCTGACAGTATAAAAGGTCACTAGCGCTGTTTTCATGATGCATTCGCATTCGCGCGTTAGACTTCGAAAGATTGATTCTTGCCTAGACTTTGAATAGATTCAGATAATGATCATTCCTTTCCTTAAGTCAGTCTATCTTGAGACCGCGAATAGATTTGATTAAGTGCACTCCAGAGTAAGAGGAGTTTGACTAGATTCAGTAGTTCGTTAGATTCAGATCGTTCTTTCCTAGCATCCTGACGAAAGTCGTTATTTCTTGTGTTTTGAAATTGGTGAAGCATGGACTCAAACTTAGAACTCTCCAGTCGTTTTCCATTAGTTGTTGTTGTTGTTTAAAGTGTTTTAATTAATCGTGTTTTAAGTGTGTACCTATTGTAATGATCTAAAATTGTAATTACCAATGATTTGAAAAGATTAAAACATACAACCCGCTGAGTTTCTTCCTGGTTCTTCTCTGTTGTGGTTTAACTCTTGTGAACCAGAGTAGTAATAAAAAAAGATCTTAATTCATGTTGTGTTTTTCATTATGAGTCCATGCCTACATGCATAAGTGCGTAGATAGCTAAACCATCTCCCTATAGCTCGGCCGGAACCTGATATAAAGCTGCCTTACGCCGAAAAATATATGTTTTTCATTTCACTTGCCCGCCCTTGACATAAGATCTAGGTGTAATTCCGGTATATTGGTAAACAGCGTGTTACATCACCCACCGAGAACCTTGAACGGGGTGATTTGGTAGGTTATCCTAAACAACTTTTACTACCAAGCTAACCCAGAAATCTCTTAGAAATTGTTGGCTCTTTCATACAAAATGTTGTTATCGATCGGTCACCATGTATGCAGAAGACAATTTTCTTTTAGATTTCGTGATTGGCCTCATAGTTAGTAAAAGTTGTTCAGTATATTTAGGCTACTAAATCACCCCGTTCAAGGTTTTTACGTAAACATCTAAAGAATATGCCCCCCTGAACGAAATTCTGGATATATGATACATTTATCCACAATTTCCCTCAGAAGTAAGTAAAATATTGTTTGTAAAGTAGTCTTCACCAGGTGTTGCGAACAATGTAAACAAAGGTAGGTTGTAAGTATTGATATTTCGTAACTTCTATCGGCGGCACTTTAATAGCGAATGGCTGCTTTAACAGGAAATCATTTTTGAATGACTGGCGATATGATGATGATATATAATTCAATGTATATCGTTCAAACGTAATGGTAAGCTAGTATCACTCAACAATATACAGTTGTAATGCTTGTAAGTCTGGATTTCTTAAACGGCTAAATTATCTTTTTAGCAGCGCTGTCGTGTGTTCCCAACGGTTATGCGAGGGTAGCAGTCGTGTCTTCATGACATGGATTTAGAATATGGATATGGATTTGACAACGTAATAATAATAGCAAGAACGAAAGGGATGGTCTTATGAAACTTTTTACTAGTGGAAGTGAAAAGGAACGATAATCGTCCGTCCTTATCACTGTGCCACTATTTTTTGTGCGTGTGTGTGTTAGATGCTGTGAAGTCTAAGTGCCACACACACAAGTATCTTCTTAGTAGTAAGTGACTATGTCTATCCCTCTTAGTGGCACACTATGTGCGGCCCTTCGCTTCATGAGGACCAGTTAGTCTATGAATAGGTACAGAGAAGAGTCATAAAATGGTAAATTTAAATATTAAATAACAATGCTAACAATTTGTTTATATGTATAATATGAATAATTCTATGGGAATTTCTTTCGTTATTAAATAAATAGCGCTACGCTGTTGAGGCTAACTAGGTCTCTTATGAGCTGACGTCTCTTTTTCAGTTCATTCGCTAGTACCTATATTGAAAGTATCAATAATATCGCTTTAGTTACTTCTACAAAATGCAGTTCTTAGTGTACTAACTGAGATTCACACGGTTTATAGGCACGAGTTAGCAGAGTTTCTAACTAGGAAAATGAATTATTGGATTATTTATTTCGTAATAAATAATTAGGGTTGTACTTGGTTTATACTCAAACTTGTAACACTAAATTCCGCCTCTTAATCCATTCAGCGTTAACTACGACACTACATATTATATCCTCAAATTTACGAATAATTTTCGCTGCGAAGCGGAAAACTCGCGTTATCAGCTACGGCGTAGCGCTACGAGCGTAACGTAGGCGTAGACTGCGGCCCTACCGCGAAAAACAAAGTTCGTAAATTTCGAGGATTTGTCACTCTCACTCTAATGATGCCTTCGTTTGAGTAACAGAGAAAAATCCTCGAAATTTACGAATTTCGATTTTCGCGGTAATAGGCCTGGTCTCGAGAGCGATTTTTGAATGTCACCGATGGGTTTTTACCATCTTCACTGACGGTCAGTCATGAGCATGAGTGTGGTGATGGTGTTGATAAGGACTAGAAGTTTGTACTAGTTAATCGAAAAATAAAAGTAGATTATAATCATCTACGAGTTTGAAAAATTCTTCAGAATCAATCGTTTCAGCGACGAAAAAATCTGTAAGTGAGATTCAAAAATAATTTCTAAGGTTCGTAATAAGTGGCTAATTCACAAATTGTATATGAATCGACACAATTTAGCGACATTGGAGTCAGCTTGTTGTCTAATACGTGCTACAAGATTCGACTCACCCGCACTCGGCTAGCAGTTAGAATATACTTGGTTTTAATTCCATTTCCTTAATGGAATTCACTCACTTTTCAACGATTCAGTGTCCACTTTTCTTTGATGCTCTTAAATGGTACATTTTATTCCTGACATCCACCGTGTAGCTTTGCGAGTATTAGATTAGTGAGAGAATGCCTGAATTATACAGTGCCTAAAATATTGTTTGAGAGCTTAAGTGGAGTATCGTGATGAGTTATTATTTTATTCGTTTTTAGGGTAAAACGGAACCAGGCTGTATCTCGTTAATCGTGACAGTAAGACAGTTGAAATTTTCAGATATTATGTATATCTGATGCCGCTATAACAGAAAATACTGAAAACTAGAATAAAATGTATATTTAAGTGGACTCCCATAAAACAAACGTGTGTTTTTATGTTAAATCGATAATGACACGGAAAACTTGGTGCGCGAGTCTGACTCGCACTTGGCCGGTTTTTTTAATAATGTACCTACTATTTACTATGATGTCATTTTTTCAGTTGGCGATTTTTACCGAAATAAACAAATCTTCACCTATGGCTTGTAGTAAGACTAGTAAGTATCCTGGCTTTTGAACTTCTAATTAATAGACATTCTCTTCACTTATCAAGTCATCAAACCAATGCGCACATCAAACATACATTCTGAAATAATCTTTTTTTTAATATTTATGTACCGACGAATTTGTAACCCCGATTTTCATGAAAATGCATTTCCTCTAGTTACAACTAGTTTCTTATAAATTCAGCAAAACGTGTATTAATTAGATGTTAAACCGAGTTTTCCAAAATGACTAAGTGAAAATTAATCAGATTTTCTTTAGTTAGGTACTGGCCCATCATACCTACAGAATCTAATAGGTATGGGAAAAGGGAAAGTCGCACACATAGGTACCGCCGAATGTTTCCACATACGTTTACAATTTCACACCCCAGAAGCGCTCTTAATTAACCTGTTCAGCTTATTTTAAACCAAATTAACTCTTATTCGCTTGTGCCCTAATGGGAGCCTGCATTTTTTTTTATTATTTTTGCCTCATTATGTTAACAAAATATGATATTTTATTTTACATACTTACATACCTAATCGCAAAATTAAAACAATATTAGGTAGATATTAAAATTATAGATAAGTATAAGGGATTACGGTGGCTTGAAAACTGTTTTGTAGCTGTATTTATGTTTTTTTTGTGGATAACTCAATTTGTTTTATTAAATATTTCTTTGAGTTGTATTTTTAAGTGGTAACGCTACTATGTACATAAATTGAAATAATTAGAAGTCATATACCAAAGGAAAAAACTGAAGTTTACTAACGTCGGCGGTGGGTTTTGAACCCACGTCCTCAGCTTTCGCGTCTGATGCCTAAACCACTCGGTCACTCCAGTATCGGCCGCGAAAGTTGAGGACGTGGGTTCAAAACCCACCTCCGGCGTTGGTAAGCTTCGGTATTATTTCTTTGGTATGTGACATCTAATATTTAAAGGACCATGGGCAAATTTGTATGGAACCTGGTCCTGAAACCAACAGAGCTGAAACTTAAGTCATTAAATAGGTCTTTAAATCTAGTTTATTTCATTATATGGACACAAAGCCGAATTCCATTGCAGAACTGAGACATTCATATTTTAAGTCAGAGTAAATAGGATCAGTTAAAAAACAGGTTCTCTTTAGGAATACAAATTCAAAATTAGGGTAGGGTTAGTGTGTGAAATAAACATACGTTTGGTAGCAAATGACGGTTTTATTAATACAATATATATAATTGAAAAATAGCAAGTTGTTACCTACCTCATTACATCAATAATTAAGTCATTTAAATGACCTGCCGGATGATGAAATGGTATATATTATGTCTACCTAACCCTAAATACCATATAATAGAAATTGTGTGTGCACAAGATCCTATTTTTCGTCTGCTAGTCGAACATGAACAGTAATAGTGTGGGATGGCATCGGTGCCAGTTTGATTTTTATCAACTAGAATGTAGACGTAGTACTTACGTGCACGAGCATGTCTAGATTGCACACGGCCTGTAATAGTAAAAAAATATCAAGTAACACTTGCACAGATATTATTGGTAATTATCTAAGAATAGATATTAAATGACTGGAAACAATATTATTATTAATTAGTAAAACACGATATTAAACAAGAAATGACACCGACCGAATATACTCAATTGAACAGTCGCTATACCTACCTTCATTTTTTTATTGGATTTGCTCAATACCTACCCTCCAGAATATGAATATTGTCCGAATGCATTTATACGTAGCTCGTACTCACCCTGACTAAAATACAAATATCTTAGTTTTGCAATGGAGTTTGACTTAGTGCCCATATAATGAAATAAAGTAGATTTTAAGACCTGTTTATTGACATAACTCTCATTGCTGTTGATTTCAGGACCGTTTTGACGCATGGTCCTTTTTGTAATTAAATTAAAACTAGTCGAATTCTTGTTTTAACACATTTAGCGCAGGGAATTCTCGAGGGGAGTTCTCTGTTGGAGGTCGATTTTCGCTACAAAGCGGAAAAATCACGGGATCGGCTACGAGCGTAGCGCGTAGCACTCGTCCGCAATGAAAGTGTTAATTTAAATACAAAACAAATCTGTAAATTCTGCAATGAGGTAAAACTGGTCGACGTAGCACTGGTATTGAACAACTTTATGTCAAGGTTCAAATTCAAATATCGAAAATCTTTTTTGACCTAATTTAACCTCTATAACTTTGACTTAAAGTGCCCATGTCGCCTACTAGTGCACAGTGTCGTGCACTCGTACTTTTACCTTAATTATCTACGATTAATATTTTATAGTTGGAGATTTCTAAGAATGAACTTTTGACAGTTATAGATTAAACCTTATTAATAACGGCTAACCGTTTTTCCGATAAGTAGTCTTAACGTCATACGTATATATAAATATAAGGCTCATTTCTAAAGTGTCAAAAGTTCATTCTTCGAAATCTCCAACTATACATGTTCGAAATAATGATAATGCGTTCAATTGTTGTTAAGACAAGCATTCGTCATATCATCAGCATAGTCCACTGCTGGACGTAGGCCTCTCCTATTAACTATGCGTATAGACGCATTAGGAGGTAAATGCCCATAATCGCCACGCTGGGCAAGCGGATTGGCGATCGCAGTAATGTGTCCACTATGATGACGCTGCTGCCCATCATCAATCTTTTATCAAATAATGGCTAGTGACACTTCAATCCCTTAGTCGACTCTTACGACACCCGCAGGAGTTGGGGTGGTGATAAATGTATTCTTACTGCCGTCACCACACGGCAAATTCGTGATTCGTCATATAGTTTTTCATAAATATTTCCCGGAGTCGTCAAAATTTCACTCGAAACTATTTGGGGCTTGTTACTTGTATTTTGATAACTCGTTTATGCGGTCGACTTGCCTGGTCCCTTCCGTCGTTCTAGCTGAAATGATTGATTTTGACAAGATGTGGATATAATGGAATAATTGGATTTCAGAATGAGAATGAAATGGAAAAATGGGTAATACGATAAATGACGGCCTTTCGATGGTTATAAATTTTTTTTTAAACTGTGTAACTTAATGTCGGTACAGAATTATTGTTATATCTATATAGATTAATTTGGTAGGATCTCATGTAGGGTCCGCTCGGATAGCTACCACGTTACCGTCTTACCCGTTAACCTGCCGCTAACTAGCAGTGTTTGCACGGTTGTGTTTCGGTTTGGAGGTAACATAGCCGGTGTAATTACTGGCATATAATTATGTATAGAGGCAATCCATATAAGTCCTCAGGGTAGGCAGCGCATAGGCTGATTATTAATCGCCATAATCATATATATTTTTTGATCACTATGTCAATGAGCCTCCGTTCCTGCTTTCCATCAGGTGGGCTGAGAGCTCAGTTGTCTACCTTCGTCACATAAAATTATATTCATAGGTTTTATTTTTTATTTCGTTGTACTCAATAAATTTTAATATGCGAATGAAAGACATACCTACTGTTATTAATTGGTTGCTATGTTTTTTAAAGTCCAACTGAGCCATAATGTAAGCGGTCTACAACATAAGATTGACACAATAATATTAAAAATCAGCCAAGAGCATGTATTGTTTGGCCATGCTCAGTGTAGGGTTCCATAGTTATTCAAAAACGGCTGAACCGATTTTTTTTTCTTTTGGGGCGATTATCTCTGAAGCTTTTGGCTTTAGATAAAAACTTTTATTTAAGACCTATATTAGACCTATTCAATGATACCCCACACTCTAGGATTACAGCAAATAAAAAAAACATCCCCACTTCACCAAATGGGGAGGTACACGAAAAAAATTTTTTTTTCATGTTTTTATTGTACTTTGTTGGCATGATAAATATGTATACTTGTACCAAATTGCAGATTTATAGTATTGACGGCCACTGAGCCATGCTGCGGACAGACGGACAGACGGACATGGCGAAACTATGGAACCCTAGAAAATGACACTGACATGACAGAGTGACAATTGGGTATTGGGTATGTGCCTACGTGAATTCAATTGTGTTGAATTTTGAATAAAAAATATATACTCATTCCTCATTTGCTAAGAAAATCTATCTAAAAAGATTATCTGGGCTCTATATTAAGCTCCGGAATACAACGTGGGGTATACCAGACTCCAAATGTATGGAAACGGCATATAAACATTTTTACCTCGTATGCGGAGAGTTAAACATTATTCACTTATATGAAAGTATTAAGCACACCTTTGTATAAGTTTTATCATTATTTTTTTTTAATATGACTCACGAATTCGTAGAGCAAAGAGATAGTTATAACCTTATAACAGGTACGGGAGCAAAAGTAAAAATCTTTTTAAGAGTAAAGAAACGTGATTTCCACACAAACGGTAACAAAGTGCACATTCGGGAACAGAGTTTAAGTGACCCGTAAAATAACGAGAATTCAAGTTTTCCACTCGGCTTCATTCAAAGAGTTTTGAGTTATAGACGTTGGCGAACCTACGTGACATTAAGAGAGCAAAAGTCGGCTGTATTTTACATTAACTTTCCGTTAAGACGAATCTAATTAAGAAAGTTTCCGAAAGTTTGGTCATATTATAAATGCAGAGAAAAGAAGCCAAATTCTCGTTCGCTGGCAACTGTAATAGTATTTTCTTCTTGCATCTTAGACAATCTTGTGACCCGGTATAATATCATAATATCCTTATTCCAGTTTATTTAAAACGTCTTGATAATACCAGACTTGTTTAAATTTTACCAAATCTACATTTAATCTTTTTGTCATAACTTTAAGTAACTTTTTATCAAGCTTAATACATTAATCTCGGAAATCGTCATGAATAAAGAATGAAATTTGGCTCGAAAGGTCCGGAGAAAAAGAATCCTCATATTAAAATTCTCAAAACACTTCGGATAAAAGTGTATACCGTCGGCAACATAGCTTTATTCATTGTGGCATTTTTATTGCGTAATAAGACAGAATTTAGATGGATAATCTGGGGCAGTAAACGAGGGAAAGAATACGATAGGCATGTTTGGTATGACTTTCCCATAGGCATAAAGACTGGGAATGGAATATTGCTACGTGCGCCGAGCGCGGGTACAGAATACATAATTAACCAGCACACAGAAAGTGCACTATCTTATGAAATCGATGTTTATCACATACGGATTGAATTTGCTTGAAGCAGACGCCAGCGACGTCGGCTTGAAGAAATTTTCACACATATCATCACTAGTGATCGGTTTTTTGGATTCTCCCGGCGGGTCTCCTATAGTAACTTGAAAAATAAACTTTAATTATATTGCCATATTTCTGTTTCATAAAGTATGCTCTTGTGTGTATAATACAATCATGTTAAATAAAATTTTATAGTGACATCCGTCATTTTTTTATACGCGAAATCCCGCTGGGGGAATCCAAAAAACCGATCATTGATCATCATACATTATCAGCCTATGATAGTTCACTGCTGGACGTAGGCCTCTCTTATTAACTATGCGCATTAATAAACGCATTAGGAGGTAAATGCCCATAATCACCACGCTGGACAAGCGGATTGGCGATCGCAGTAATGTGTCCACTATGATGACGCTGCTGCCGATTGGCATCATCAATCTTTTATCAAATAATGGTCAGTGACACTTCGATCCTTTAGTCGACTCTTAGGCCACCCGCAGGAGGAGTTAGGGTGGTACAAATGTATTCTTACTGCCGTCGACACACGGCCAGAAATTTTCACATCATCAGCCTATATTACGTCCACTGCTGGACAACGGCCTCTCTTATTGCGTTGGACGCATTAGTAAATACCCAGAATCGCCACGCTGGTTGAAGAAGCCTTTATTCCAGAAATAATATGAGCTGAAGCCCTAGTTGGTAAGCTCGGTAAGTTCATAGTAAGTTGTTTAGGCTACACGCCATTCTCGGAAAGTCAATCATCATCAACACTTACTAATCGCAGCGATTCGCTAGGTGAATAAAAATTATAATTTGTGCCTATTCACCATCGAGATCTCTCACTGCTACATCCCGTAAAGGTCTGAACCGAACAAAATGGAAGGCGTAAGTATATTAACATTTCATGGGTACCAAACATATCAGACTGTGACTTTTGAGCTTCCGCAGTGGTCTATTGGTCTGCTTGAAGGTACTAAATTAATAATATTATGATTCTCTATCTTAAAAAAAAACTCGTGAAAATGTTTAAGAAATAATAATGAAGAACTAAGTAATGTCTCTTGATACAGTTGAGATTGCATTGCTTTGACACAAAATATCTTTGGTAACCATAATAGCGAGCAGGAATCACTGTTTCAAGCTGCTCGAATGCCTAGCTCGAACTAAAATACCCCTGGCACAGGCTGAAATTAGATGAAGTAAGTAAAAGCGATGAGGCCGGCTATCTGTAAGAGCAGCCGAAGCCAATCCGGTCGGAACCAAACGCGAATCCTTGTAATTTATATCAATTTAAGCTCTCAAATTAATAGCCTCGTAAAATTTCATATTTTCATCCTTGCCTCAGATTCTTTTGAACTATTTATTTTCGCTTTTTATGTAGCCACTGTGTTAGTGTGAAGATAAATTGTATTTCATGTAAAGCAATTATGTTAATGTAAAAGATGGAAAGGTGCCAAAGCTTAGAAGTGATTTTAAGATTCTGTGAGGAGGAGGAAGGAACTTTTAGGACTTTGTATGTAAATAAGAATTCTTATTTTTACAACAAATTATGTAACTTCTCTATATATTATTATACACACAATATATTAAGAAAATTACGTTATTATTTAAGTTTGCTGCAACTTTTTGCGACCTTTAGTTTTAAGTTCAGGGGAGCTACTATGGCCTTTTAAATGACACGACACGAGCATCACCCGGGGCCGTCTACCAAATTCGTAGCATTATCTTCCCGACTACTTACTTGATGGCACGATACACATCGCGTGACAGACTCTTTTAAACTTCCTAACAGCGTGGCTCGAAACGCTATGTCATCGTCGAGAAAATTATGTGACTGGAAAACTGAGAACTTTGCCAAAAAATCTGTAAGTTAAAAGCTGGACGATAAGAGCTCTGATATATACTGGCTACAGGATGAGATTTTGATTATTGTTCAAACTTTAAATATAGTATAACTAATGTAAACAGAGGAAAATCGCGTGTTTGTACCTGTTTTATCTTCTATTTAGGTTATGTATGAAACTAGGAACCTGGGAAGGACATTATGATGTAGCTAAAACAATGGTGATTCGTTTAAGTGCATATTTAGCATCGCACCTCGTAGTATCACTAGTATGTATTCTGTTTGGTAAAAAATCGCCAAAAAAGATTGAATGCGTAGGTAAGTAAGTAAATATTCTTTGTTGTGCACCACATACTTAATTAAAATACAAATACAGAAAAATATATAGGTATTGGGCATGCACGTTATTACCTACTGTACTGTAAGTTCTTGAATTAATAATTAAGTATTTTGTTGTTTGCATCTTGAACATCCTAGCAAATCATGATTATCATATCATGAATACGCGGGATAAATGAAAAAAGCAACAGACGTCCTATAACTGCAAATAAACTAAATTATTTTGATAATTAAATCGGTTCTGCCAAAACCTGATAACCTCTTATTTGCAGTAAGTAATAGGACGAGATATAGCCTACCCACCCGCTGCCGCTGGTATTCTTGTCGTTCTAATCTTACCTCCATCTTCTTCGATCTTACCCGAATTTAATTACCGTCTAAAAATTCTCTCAGTATCCCCCTATATCTACTATGCTTACTTGTACATTTTTTAGACGTTTCCAGGGCAAGAAATAACAAAGGCAGGCGTGATAATGCTCAGATTATACGGAAACTATCCACTTGTCTGGATTTATACGTGCCTCTGTTTTATTGGATGCCGGGAGGCATTAATTGCCCCGGGCGTGATTGGGCCTGGCATGTTTTTCTCCAATATTCACGAATACCTTTTAGACACATATGGGGTAACAAACTATTCTAAAGATTTTTCTAGTAACTACGGAGTCTTTTTTACGCCACGTTAGTGGCAAATTGAAAAGTAATATTCCCTTTTACGAAAGCCTTAAGAGAGAAAAGTAAAAATTATGGTAGCATACAAATACGAATATACTTAGCTATTCAGAAGTGCTGTTTGTTAATGAAGCTGAATTTAAAAATGCATGATTTTGGAAAAAATATATCAAATCGGTCGAGATTGAACGAGCGCCATGTGAGGTACCAGTAGCTATACCATGACTTTGCAAGTATCAGTACCGTTTCTCCATACGTAAAGAAGGTCATTGCAATCGTTCCAATAATAACTATGTCAGTATCGAGTAAAACCTAACGTATCCTTTACTTTCCAAGTCCTAGGGCCCGTTTCTCGAACGCTTGTAACTTGTAATACAGCAGTCTCTATTTAATACAATTCATTAGATAAGGAGTTCCGCTTGTATTACAAGTTACAAGCTTTCGAGAAATAGGCTCCTGGGCAACAACGGCTACAGTTTACCGCTATGCCATTTAAAATAATTACGAAGTTTAGTTATTACCTACCTTTTCCATCTAATACCTATGCAAGATATTGTATAGTGTCACGCTAAGCCAACACACACAAATTATTACATCGCCATTATTATTGCTCCTGTATAAACATCGCCTAACCTACTGCTACTAAACCGTATTATGAGAAATAATATCAAACCGAAAAATCGTTGAAGGGTCGACGGTAACGGGCAATTGCAGTTCAGATGGGAGTCGTTTAGTCAGCGTCAGCGACACGACAACGATAAAACTAGAGACAAGTAACTTTAAAGACTGCAATTTTGACCACAAGTCTGTAAAGATAGTTACGGACACGGACACGGCTCAAATTTGACATGGTCTCAACCTCTCAACCTTAAGTCCGATACAAATTTTACGATCTTCATCTTTGTGATAAGTAGACATTGTTAGACGTATGTGTAAACTAAGTACATTACGGTTAATTTTGTGTCATATTTTTTTTGCTTTCGCTCGCCTGGAGATATGACATGAATCAAGAGCATATCAAATGCTTTGTGATAGAGAAAATAAAATATTTTAGAGAAACATCGATAACATTCGATTTCAGAATCTGTAGTTTGTCCACCCTGTTGATTTATAAATCATTAGAATTTTAAGAGTTTGGTTAACGAAAGCGAAAAAACAACAACTTTATTACCAAGACGTTACGGTACGTGTTCCGATAATTATGAGCACCCTACATATTTATGATAGTGACTGTAGACTTAGCTTACTTTTCTTTTATATACCTTGGGTAAAGAATAGTGATAATTCTATCTGACGCATATATCTATCCAGGGACTATGAAACAGGTCGTAAGTCTCTATTATTTCCTGGTCTCTAGCCCCCAAACAGCCTTTCCCAGCCGCTGCTTACGGGACGCTACACGTCCATAAAGCCCAATGCAGTGGGTCCACTTTGCCAAATCATAATCATTAGTGCTTCGTAGTACGACGCACGACCTAAATATCCTAAAACGCGTGAAACTATTCACTGAGTGCTCTTTACTCAGGCTAGGAATTCACTTAGTCGAATTTGGGCAAATGTTACTGGATATTTTCGTACTTATAAATATGCTGCACTTTGAAAACGGTTCAATTATGAATATTTATGTTTATAATTTTTCATAATCATAAGTGAACCGTGTCAGCCTCCGTAGCCTAGTTGGTAGTGACCCTAGTCCCTGCCTACGACGCTGGAGGTTCCGGGTTCGAGTCCCGGCGAGGGCAATATTTCTGTATTTATTTATTACAAATATTTGTTCTTTGGTCATGGCTGTCTATGTATTTAAGTATCTACATATATGTATCTATATATTATACGTACATTATATGAGATTACCGTGGGAGTACGTCGATTTGTGTAAGATGTCCAAAGATTTTTTTTATAACCTATTTATTTAATGTTTGAATGTAGCCTAGTCTGTCATCGATACGAAGACTGAATGATATTGTTTCTATCTAACAATGCCATAAACTTATTTATTACAATAATGTTATGTGTAGTGTACAATATTATGGTCTGTGGTTTAGTATATTTTGTATGTCGGCAGTTAGTTATTAATAACGCACACGTCACGCACACGCGCACGTACGTGCTGCACTTTCATCCGGTGTGACTCAGCCTTAAGGGTTTTTCATTCCGCGTTTTCGATGCGTCGCTATTACGAGTAGTAGGTACATGCACATTGCACACGCAACCGGTATGGCTTGGCTTTTAGGGATAGGTTAGCCGCGATAAGGCCGTGAGTTGCTGTCAGTTACAACGCTAGAACCTTAAGGCCCGGTCACGACATTGATCTAAGGCGACCGTGTTAGCGGAAATCCATAAGTGCGAGAGGAAGTTCCCATTTCGGCATCTCGTTCCAACTTATGGAATCGCTCGCCGCAGTAGGCTTAGCACATGATTGGTGCGACAGTATGTCGCCGCGAGATAGATCTCCCATCCTTTACTTGCTATATTAACAAAAGAGGGACAGATAACTAGTCTATCTCGCGGCGAGATACTGTCGCGCCAATCCTGTGCTAAGCATACTGGTCGCCTTAGACCAATGTCGTGGCCGGGCCTTTAGGCCAGGGGATTTCACTCCGGGTTTCCGATGCATCGCTACAAGTAGGTACATGCACACGCAACCGGTATGGATTGGCCTTTAGGGAGACAGGTAGCCGCGATAAGGCCGCATGTTGCTGTCAATTACAACGCTAGAACCTTAAGGCCCGGCCACGACATTGGTCTAAGGCGACCGGCTTAGCGGAAAACCATACGTGCGAGAGGGAGTTCCCATATCGGCATCTCGTTCCAACTTATGGATCGCCGCTGGTCGCCTTAGACCAATGTCGTGGCCGGGCCTTTAGGCAAGGGGATTTCACTTCGCGTTTACGATGCGTCGCTACAAGTAGGTACATGCACACGCAACCGGTGTGGCTTGGCCTTTAGGGAGACAGGTAGCCGCGATAAGACCGCGAGTTACTGTCAATCACAACACTAGAACCTTAGATATAATAATATTTTAGCCTATAATGTCCCACTGCTGAGCACAGGCCTCTTCTCATATATGAGAGGGATTGGGATATAGTCCCCACGCTGGCCCTAAGCGGGCTGGGAACTACAGGTTTCCTCACGATGTTTTCCTTCACCGAAAGCTAATGGTAAATATCATCTGATATTCCGTAGGCACATAAGTTTCGGAAAAATTCATGGGTACGAGCCAGGATTTGAACCCACTAACTCCGGATTGAAAGTCAAACGTCTAAACCACTGAGCCGCCACCGCTCCTTAGATAAGAACGCGAATTTTTGAATGGAATCGTTAGCTGCCGAATGCAGCCCAAGGACGCAATAGGTTAATATCTGCACTGAAAAAAATAATTTGTTAATGGTAACCGAACTTTCGTCAACCTGTAACTTAAAAAAAGTGACGAGCGAAGTAAGGCAATATCTTACCAAAATCAGTTCGGTTAATTTTCTACTAAACAATTGATGTTGCGTATTGCTAAACAATATTAGTTATATCGTGTGAAAACTGTCTGTTGTATATTACCATAAGTTCAGTTATATTTAGTTTACAATTCAGTTATTGTAGACGTGCTGTATGTTGATAACAAATTTACTGTTTGTCAAAATCTTACTGAATTCACAACTTACTTTAATCAAATTTTCTGCTACGCCTAAACCAACTGGCTCAGTAATGTTTAACATAACTTTTTTGTTACCTATAACCAATTTAGAGTATTATTTTAAGCAATTTGTTTCATTATATTTAACCAAATTATTTGCCTGCATGTAACCAAACGAATAGGTTATACACGACAAAAATACGTTGTTCATATACTGCCAAATGTTTAAATTATTTTGACCAAATAGTTTGCCTACTTCTAACCAAATGAATAGGTTATATATACATGACAAAAATACGTGGTTCATATACAGACAAATATCAAATGAGTTGTAAATAGGGCTCACTGCCTGTATAAAATCCAGTACGTCTCATCGTCACCTTTCTTATCCCCTGGGTGATGAGACGTACTGGATTTTATACAGGCAGTGAGCCCTATTTACAACTCATTTAACTACAAGTAGGGTGTATAAGCCACATCGATGATTACCCAAAAATAAGTAACACTAAACGAGCATTTTAATTAACTTTATTAATTGAAATAATAGAAACATTCAAATAATAGAAACATTCATAGTAATTTATAAGAACGGTATAGTAATCAAAATAATCAATCAATCAATAATACAATCGCGAGCAACAGTACTTTTTGCATCACTTTATAGGTTTTCATTGCACAGAGTATCTTTGTAAACCAATTTATTTTTCTAAATTATTTTACGAGTAATTCCATTATTTTGCTTGATACATTAGCTTCAGAGTCTCTTTGATTACAAGGAAAATGAAGAAATTAAAATTATTTGGTTTACAAAGACATGACATGTTTTGAAATGTCCTTATGTAACCTTCTAATCCCCATTCCCGAAGGTAGTCTCCAAGGGTGTCTGCTGGTGGAGGTACAACTTACATTTTGGAATATTCAAGTAACTTGACATACATATGTCATACGCAACGCAAAAAAAGCGTTTGGTTATTTCTATGCTAAGTATTGTCTATATAATGAAGTACGTTTGGTTACACATTGTATTTTATTTGGTTAGATAAAGCGAATGGTCTGCTAGAGTAGCAAACCCGTATTTGGTTTTACTCTACTAGACAAAACTGGTTATATGTAACAAAACTATGTATTATAATAGCAAATCATTGTTGAGTTAAATCTAAACAATTTTATGTTATGGATAATAACATCGTCTTTGTTAGAAGCTAGGACTTGGTTTTTGTTGCATATTGTCAATGCTTACTCTTAAATTAGACCAAGCGGTTTATTTACATGTGAACACTTGAATTTGTTTACTGTTTTAATGTAAGACGTATACAAGCATTTATTTACGAATAGCCCAACTTAGAATAACATTATCCGTTTGGTTTTTAATACGCAAACCTGTTTGTTAATAGAAATTAACTTTAGTAACGCCATACCGAATTATGGTTAATGATGAAATAGCCAAAGTAGTTCAGTTAAATATTTTTTTCAGTGTGAGCGTTTCAACCGCCTAATTTTGGTGGCATATTTTTTGCCGAAGTTTCTATTCGTTACAATGTGTTACTTTGTCATTTGAAGGAGGGACGGTGCCTTATACAAATGACGAAGTATAACATTGAGACGTTTAGATACTTCGGCAAAAATGATGCCACCAAAATAGGCTACTTGACTCATATCAAATTTAGTGCAAAAAATTATTATTTTCCGTAGTATTTATTGAAAAGATCAATAATTTTCGATTACGGTGTATTAAGAGTGTTTGATGGGTACATATTTTTTATTGAAAAATTTGTTCTATTTTTTTTAATTTCGTACTCTGAAAACGGTGTCGGTCATGATGTGACGTCATAGGATCTTAAACTAACTTCATGTCGAATCTTATACGAGTGAAATTCGCCATGGATATGTAGGCATGTAGCTTTGCTGTGACATTGACATAACATAAGTGACATGTCAAATGTTTTTTTTCGGTTTAAGTGACGTCACACCACAGATAGTCTAAGCATTAACATGGCTAGTATCGTTTTCGCCCGGTAACGAAAGTTTAAATTTTAAGTTATAATTTTGCGGTTATCTAGGTCGTGAAAATATATATTTATATTTTTTTTCCGTTAATCAGATATTGATTATTAATATAAGACAAACTTTAAAAATGGGTCAAATAGTCTATTAGGCGGTTGAAACGCTCAGATATTCACCCTGTGAAACTATACCGTTGTGATGAATTACCCCGCCGGCTCGCGATGACTTGCGAGCTTGTTGTTCGACTTGCTAATGAGTTCTCGATTTTGCAGAGTACTGCGAGCGCATTTTCACTCTCATTACTTACTATGTGTTTTGACATTCGCTATCGCAGTCCCGGCTTAATGTTCTCAAAGTTTTGGTGTGCTTAAGAGGAAGTGGGAGCTGTGAGAGTTTAGAAAAATAGGTAGGTACTTAAAAAAACTATACTGTTAGTTTGCATGGCCCAGAGCTTGGATACACCTACGATAGGGACATATATGCAATGCAGTTTCATCTGATAATACCTAGCTAAAATGGGCGAAAACGTGGTTTCGTCTCTGATTCCTCTTGCATAAATTAACAAATAATAGAATTTATATCTAAAACTATTTGAAGAAGGATATGTTTTCTAGGACTTGCATTCCGGAATTGCGGAATTTCGAAATATCGGAATTTCGGACCGATTTTGCTGATTTTACAGTTCCGGAATCGACACAGCTAATATCGGAATTCCGGAATTTAAAAAAGTTTTTTCATTTTATGGATAAACATAAAATATCAATTGTTTTGCTGTGATGCATTTAACCACTAAAAGGCTGGTGCCTAAACAAATCGGCTATACTGCCGTGCTAACTCAAAAAGATGCATCTCTCATAGTTGTTCTATGTGGGATGCGTCCTTTTTTAGTTAGCACTTAGCACGCAGTATCGTGGCCGAGTGGTTTAGGCATTAGCCAAGCAAGCTAAGGAGGTGGGTTGAAATCCCACCTCCCGAGTTGCTAAACTTTGTTATTTTATCTTTGGTATATGAAATTCAATATTTAAATTTATATCCGTAGTAATATTACTACTTAAAAATACAAAAAAAAAATACCTAAACAATTTGAGTTGTTCAAAAATTATTAAGGGGTAATATTTGTCGAATTTTTGAAAGACAATAATAGTATAAAAGAACACAAAATGTAACTTTGTTGTAAATAAAAATATGCTGAATCATCAATATCCAGGGAGAAAACATGAAAATATATTTGTATTGAAAATGGCAGCTCCCACTCCCTCTTAAATACAGCTAACTACAAAGAAGTACCTGGCCTGCTCGTAATAACGGGCTGGAACTTCTCAGATTCCACGAATTCAGTTTCAGTGTAAATGAAAAGAAAATAAGACAGTTCTTTATTATTTACATCATTTCCTTGCAAGATACATTTTCCCAATTAAAAGTGAAATGTAGATGCTCTTTTTGGAGCTAATTAATAAAAGAATCGGTGTATATTTGTTTATTTTATTTGTTTATGCATTCATGAACAATAACATAACATATGTATGAGTTACATGAACCCTGAGGGGTGTTGCAATTTACATTAATATTTATTCCTATTAATAATTTACATTTAAAATTATATTATTACTAGATAGCCATACTGTTATTGGTATGTCTACAACTGGTAACAACTCACAGTACCGGTTAATGAGAGCCTTTTTTGAAAGAGGAGTTTTATTTTGTGAGTATTTGAAGGTATTTTGGTAGTATAATGATTAATCTTCAAAAAATTCGTTTATAGAGTAGTATGCTTTATTTATGAGTAGTTGTTTTAGTTTGTTTATAAATCTATATATATAAACGGCAATGTCCTGACTGACTGACTGACTGACTGACTTAAATCAACGCACAGCCCAAACCGCTGGTCTTAGAGAGTTCAAACTTGGCATGTAGATTTTTTATAATGTCTAGAGGCGCACTAAGAACGGATTTTTGAAAATTCATCCCTCTAAGGTGTTAAATGGGGGGTTAAAGTTTGTATGGGGAAACAAGATTAGTTGGACTATTTTATTCGAAACTTCACAGGAATGTTTTTGATAATAAATAAGTAAACACATGTTTCAGGTTTTTTGAAAATTTATTCCCTATGGGGGTTAAATGGAGGGTTAAAGTTTGTATGGCGAAATAAGATTAGTTGGGCTATTTTATTCGAAACTTCACACGAATGTTTTTGACAATAAATAAGTAAACACCTGTTTCAGGTTTTTTGAAAATTCATTCCCTATGGGGATTAAATGGAAGGTTAATGTTTGTAAGGAGGAACAGATTCGTTGGGCTATTGAATTCAAAACTTCATAGAAGTATTCTTGCTAATGAAGATGTAGGTACGTATCTACATACCATGTTATATACAAGTACTTTACCTCGAGTACTTGTATTTTTAAAAATTTTACTCCACCAAGGTAAAAATGGGGTTGAAAGTTTGTATGAAAAAAAGTTTAGTTTTAGATTAAGAAATTCCATATTGCGTAAACTAATTTAGAAAAAAAATCTAAGAAAAGTAATTTCAGGATTTTCCAAAATTCACCTCCTAAAGGATTGAAATGGGGCTCAAAGTTTGTATGGCGAAATAAGATTAGTTGGACTATTTTATTTGAAACTTCGCAGGAGTATTCTGTAAATTAAATGAGAACAATAGTTAACCTTTATTTAAAATTTTCGAAAACAAACAAACAAAGGTATGTTTACTTGTAGTTCTAAAGATTCGGGTGGTTAAAAAAAAATTAAGTCAAAATCAACACTCTAAGGAGTGCAATGATGGGGGGTCCAGAGTTTGTATGGGAAGACTTGATTATTTAAACTATTTTATCCGAAACTTTACAGGAGTATTTCTAAACATAAAAGGATAAAGACGTGTTTTAGGTTTTTTGAGAATTCAACCTCTGAAAGGGGTGAAATGGTTAAACAGTAAAAAAACATCATGGATATCGTTTCTATGGTTTATCGAGTCATTGTGGTGGGGGTCCTGATTGACTGACTCATCACCGGTTTAAACTTTAAATGTTTTGGCTTGACTGTTCTAGCATAAGAGAAAAGGACGAAGCCTGTTGCGGATTACATTATTGTTTTGTAAGAGGGTGAATATCTGAGTGTTTCAACCGCCTAATTTTGGTGGCATCATTTTTGCCGAAATTTCTAAACGTCTCAATGTTATACTTCGCCATTTGTATAAGGTACCGTGCCTCCTTAAAAGGACAAAGTAGCATATTGTAACATTTGTAACGAATAGAAACTTCGACAAAAATGATGTCACCAAAATTAGGCGGTTGAAACGCTTAGATATTCACCCAGGAAATGACGATGCCTGCGTTGCTAATTTTAATTCGTGTAGTATATTTGCAATTAAGTATTTAATTATGTCATACTAATATGCTGTTCAATTTAGGAAAGGTAAGAACTGCGACCCCACACAGAAACGGACGGCTATCAAAGTAGGTTTTGGGTTTGGTTAGAACTGCGACCCCACATAGAAACGAACGACTATCAAATGAGGTTCAGGTTAGGTTTTAACTGTAACCCCATACAGCAACGAACGGCTTTGAAAGTAGGTTTATGTTAGGTTTGAACTCCAACTCCACACAGAAACTAACGGCTATTAAAGTAGGTTAGGTTAGAACTGCGACCCCACACAAGCAAACGGCTATCAAAGTAGTTTTAGGTTAAGTTAAAACTGCGACCATTGCGATCCCACGCAGAAATGAACGGTTATTAAAATAGGTTTGAGTTAGGTTACAACTGTGACCCCACACATAAGCGAACAGCTATCCAAGTAGGTTCAGGGTTAGTTTAGAACTGCGGAATAAAAATTACTAAATTTAAATCAAACTAAAATAAGAACCCGTAAGGGAAAACCTCCATTATTACAACCTAAATACAAAATAACTCAAGTACCATTCAAAATTCACAGATTAAAAATTTATCGGAAACTATTCTTTGACAGAATGACTTGTCGATGAAATGAAAATACTTGAACCATTCGATTAAATGTTTGTCGGCATTTAAGGCAAAACTAAAAAAAAATCTCAAAATTAAAATTTATTTTGGCCACTTCTGAATCTCCTGAGAAATAAAATAGGATTCACTACGTGCGGTCGAAATGGTAACCTTCTTCTTTTTTGAAGTCGTTTGAAAACATTTTTTTCATAGAAGTCCAAAATCTACGCGTGCGAAGCCGCGGGCAAAAGCTAGTACTGTATATTTTACTTCGGATCTGATGGTATTGGGTATAGGTACTGTTATAAATTTGGGCGGATCTGTAATAAGGACTTTTTTAAACAATTCTATTTTAGGTTCTGGGAGGGCTAAATCTTGGTTTCGGCGGGGATTTTTATTGAATTCAAATAGGTGAATATGCTTACGAACAAATTTGGCTGATTCTAATATATAAATTGAAGGAAAAATTAAGACTTGCAGTGACTTGAAATGGGGTTTGCAGGTAGTTGATTTTCTTAGGTTGGCTATGATGCGGATGCACTTTTTTTGCATTATAAATGCATCATGTGCATCAACGCTGTGTCCCCAAAGTAAGACACAATAGGTTAACATGGGGTGAGCATAACCATAATACGCTGAGAGTGCGCAGTGAGAGCTCGCTGGTATTTATTTTTAGAATTCTTAACGCAAAAACAAGTGATGATAATTTGGTTTTAATTCGTGCTACGTGTTTTTTCCAGTCTAGATGGGTGTCTATTGTAAAGCGTAATAGTTTAAAATCTGATACTTCGACTATATTTAGTTTTTGGGATACATGACTTATATCTATTGGATGCTTTTGGTGCGGTCTGAATTGGATTGCTTTTGTTTTTTTATTATTAATTTCTAAATTGTGGTCTTGTAACCATTTAGCCATTTTAGCATAGGTCTCCGTACGACCTGTTTACTACACGAATTTACGAGGGTTGAAATTAATATTTTAGTGCGGTATTGTATAGGTAGGTAGATACACAATTATATTTAAAAATCTGTCATTATAATTTACATTTCCAATAAAGTGATTCTAACGTACGGGTAATATTGTATTGGTCATATTATATATTATATAATTGTAATAGCTTTCAAACCGAGATCGGTGATGATAACAATAAAAAAACTAGTAATATTATATATAATTAGATTTTAAGAAGATAATACGTTCATTTCAGCAACGTAAAGGTGGTTCTTTTTGTTTCGATCGCTCCGAACCTTTTGTTTCAGCGTAGGATTTGTCAAAATTTTAATTAAAATATTGGAAATACTAAGTAATACAAACGATGTACCTACTCTTTTAACTTTTTTACTGTACTAAAGTAAAACGGATTTGTCATAGAATACAAATTCGATTTGGTGTTCCCAAGGGATTTACACGAATAAAGGTGTCATATAACCCGAACAGAATCACTTTCAAATGGATAAACTACACTCACGGGCAATAAAAACAGTTCACATTGTACAGAATCTCCATACAAACTGACCCGTTTTCATAGCTCTTGAGTGTACATACATATATTACAACGTTATTGCCACGCGCTTTATTCAATATTGATGTTATTTCTGCTCTGTGTTATAAATGGGCATTAAGTAGTCCGTAGATCTATTGTTTTTCCATTCCCCGTCGTCTGCCGATTACAATAATGAGGGGTCTCGAGCCGGCATGTGGATATAAGGGTCACACATTGTCACCCGTGGGGCGGAAACGGATTCTTTCAGAGCATTTTCCTGGTTTCACCCGTACGTTAGAATATAAATTATAGCATTACCATTAAGTAGCGCGTGCTGAAAATACTTGTCGAATTTCACAGCTACAAATATAAAGTTTAATCGCTTTGTGTTCTGTTATTTCCTCTGAGAGTGGGTTAAGCACATAAATATTCAGCAAAGTTCAGAAATGTCTTTTCCTGTTCCGCAGTTTCGATACCGGCTGCGAGCGTCGCGGTGCATGTATTACTGTATTTACCGAGGAGTATTTCGGCAAATGATGTCGCCACGACCCAATCAGAAACAGATAGCAATACTCGTACCCGACCTCGGTATCTTGTGTTCTGTTTTATATTTCGAAACGCGGCCAATTGTTCACTTCAGAAAATTAGTGCGTACGATAACAGTAAATTTGTAAATGGGGTTTAATTTGATGAATTACTTGACTTTTGATTGCGTTTACTAGTTATATCGATTCATATTTCTTAATTTTTTCCTATGACTTTTCAAATCGTAGGATAGTAACATTTTTATCTAAGACTTTTATTGAGGGGTTTAAGAATGATCAGTCCTAAATATAATTTCATTTGGATTTTAGATGTACATATTATTGCCACAAAGGTTCATTTACGTTTTTTATTCGAACCGTGATCATTTGCTTCATTCCATTTTAGATTAATTCAAATCAATAATTTACCAATCTATTTTGTTTTATTACACCGAATATCCAATTGATACACACTTTATATCGGAATAACAATGTTGTAATCAAGTAAAATAAATTACTAAAACGCCATGTCGTTATTAACAACGAAATATCTACGTACACAATATAAATTTGTGTCATGTTCATCACAGCATTGTAAATATTTTTAAACTATTGCCTTAAAGAAGGTACGTCCGATGTACAAAAATCGCGGAGCATACAATGCATTATGGCAATTTGATTTATTAGATGATATAAGTTATATCATATAACCTTTCATAAAATAGATCTATAATAATTTGCTTCGATTTTGAGCTAATAACTACCTACATCATTTATCGATGTGTTTTCACGAAACTCACTTTGAACGTATTAATGGTTTTTTGTCATATCATCTTTTAAGCACTTTGTAACTAGTAACACG
>JALPQI010007162.1:0-49464 GCA_025490895.1 Thaumatotibia leucotreta | reverse complement strand
ATGGATAATATCCATATAACGAAAAACCTCATTTCAGTTAAGATTTCTGTAGCTATTTAATCGCATGAAAAATAACCCATGTATAAATGTTGTCAATAGACAAGAGGACAGACATTATTCCGTACCGTACGCACCGTTGTCATCGCGTCAAACTAGCCAACTTTGACTTCAGAGGAAACATTTCCCAAAACTAGATTTTTAAAAGTAATACTCAGCGTTGCTTTTCACAGAACCTATTTTACACTAAAAATAGTGAGACTGACATTACAGTGTTATATTTATCTACATTAACAAAGGACCCCGGGCCTAAAGTATGGAAAATGTGGTTTCAGTCAAATCTTCTGAAATTTTGATATGTTATAGATTTCAGTGCCTTGAACAAAAAACTCTATGGGTGCTACTACGGTTTCCGGGTCCCTTTCCATGTTCTGCTCGATTTTGTACCAGACAACAAAGTAGAACATAGTTCTACTTCGGGTCTATTTATTTAAACAATTGACATTAGTTTGAAACTTTTTCGTGATAATGCTGGTTAGTTAAAGACATAAAACGTCTACAATGTCACTTCATACGCACGTGATTGACTTATCGTTTATAGCTAAATGTGTGATTCTATAATATACTTGTAAAATATTACCTACTTAACATATATGAACTCAATATGAAGTCAACAACAAAATATGAACTCATTCAAACATTAGAAAATATGGCGCTACTTTTAAATATAGGACATTGCTTCGTATGCAATAATGCTGTTGTTTTTTGTGCACTGCGGTGGATACCTACCAGAAAACAACGAAGAAAAAATTCAATCTGCTATTTCGTTCAGAGAATCTATGAACAACATGCCGGCTGAGTTCAACAACGAGTCCCGTGTGTCTATTAATTGTGGCCGATTGCTGAACTCAGCCGGCATTGTATGTAGACGTTTTATTCTTTAACTAACCAGCATTATCACAAAAAAGGTTCAAACTAATGTCAATTGTTTAAATAAATAAACCCGAAGTAGAACTAAGTACTACTTTGTTATCTGGTACAAAATCGAGCAGAACATGGAAAGGGACCCGGAAACCGTGGTAGCACCCATAGAGTTTTTTGTTCAGGACACTGAAATCTATAACATATCAAAATTTCAGAAGATTTGACTGAAACCACATTTTCCATACTTTAGGCCCGGGGTCCTTTACCATAAGTTCTAGTTTTAGGCAATGTTTCCCCTCACGGCAAAGTATGCTAGTTTGACGGCAATTAAATACAGGGCTACTTTTTCACTAGTACAATAAATCAACATACGTAATAGTAGTGCAAAATACAAAATACTACCATTTTTTGTTAACGCCGCGGCCACGACATCGGTCTAAGGCGACCGGCTTAGCGGAAAAACGTATGATGCTCCCTATCGGACCCATATCGGCATCCCGCTCCAACTTATGGATTCGCTCGCCACTGGCCGGCCGCCTTAGACCAATGTCGTGGCCGGGCTGTAATACCCCTTTGGAACAGAAAAACTAAAATACCTACCAATGTTTGGACTTATCCGCAAATCTAATAAGACATGTGAATGTATTACGCGGATATCCACGTGCATAACTGATAAATGAATGTCATAAATAAATAACTAGCAAAACGCGCGAACTGTCAACTGTTTTTTTTTAAATGTCATCACGCGGGGCATGGCGGTTTGGATCACCCCTTCCCGCCGCCTTCGTCATACACCGCACCGTTGACGCCTTGTAATTAGTGCGCCCATTATGTTACATTCTGCATGAAGGATAAATGAATAAAAAATGTGTTAATTTTATTTGATAAATGTGATCTATTATCGACACCAATGATATGGTAAAATTGATTGTACCGGTGAAAAAGTAGCCCTGTACATCAGCTTCCCCTTAACCCAACTTATCAGATCTCAGTCGGGGCTCAATAAATCCCATACTTTATGGTCTATCCATTGTTATCCTCGTTAACCCTTTGTCTCATTAGCCCTTCCCATATTATACTTTACTTCTTATGCCGACGACAGTGTGGATTAAAATTTTATGGCGTACGGTCAGATACGTTTTTTATTATGATATCTTTTGGTGTCATGAAATCATGTTGGAGTTACTTCACTTCATAAACACTTTTTTTGTTACTTAGTTAACTTTGCTATGGAAATATGATATTTTCTTCAGTTACTCATGATAGTCATGATATAAAACAATTTTAACGGATTATATCGCGTATAACAGATATATAATAGTATTAATAGTACAATAAATTAAAATGGTGTTTTGCAGAAATATGATTGATATTTATTTTATTATACAGGACAGAGTTCGGTACCACATAATCATAATTTTTTATCTAAGTAAGTTTAAACATAGTATAATGACGTATCTATTAAATTTACAAGCTGTCTAAGTTACTACTACCTACTACTGCTACTAGTTACTACTATAGTTACTGTCTAGGTACTATACACCGTGTTTTTATTGATTTCCATTAAATTAAAGGGAAGCTTATTTAGGTCAAAAATAATCAATTTCTCTAAGAAACTAGTGTCTTAACTCTTACTGTTATTGAGTTATTAAAAAAATAAGTTTAATGACTGAACAAGAGTATTGCAACCTTTATTACATTACATCTTACAGTTACTTATTTTGACATATGCCGTCAGCAGCCGTCAGTCGCCTAAGATCTTATTCTTAAGGTTCTCTCACACTTGCCATTATAATGATTATGTATGAAAACGAAAAAAAAATTTTTTTTACGAAATTAACAAAAGCCGACATACCAGGCAACTTTTATTAAAAAAACCCAAGTAACCTGTCCAATTTAACGGAAATCAATAAAAACACGGTGTAGACAAACTAACTAATGACTCGCAACTTGCAAACGTGACTGAATATAGAAACATCTTGGTATCAAAACTACGCAGAGCGAGATAGCTGCTTGCGAGGGCGGGATAAAAGGCTTATCGGGTAACAAACGGGGCCATAAAAAGTGCGATGATGGTAGTAGCCAATATGAGAAATTTTATGCATTGTGAATATATTTTATAGAGTTGATGCAACTAGGAGCAATATTATTTTCAACAAACTTGCTTTCTAAGCGACCCATTGTTTGCATTCATCGCGGGAGTTATTGGATAGTGAAATTCCTTATGGACTTATAGAAATGTTTGTACATCATTTGATAATACTTTATCTTAGAAACTTATTTTCTTACTTTATCTCTTGCAAGCTTCTTTCTTTTTCCCGCAAGTGTGATGAAAAACATTGCATGCATCACGGTTCGAAACCTACGGCGTCGGACTTCTAACACTCTCGTTAGTGATACCTTACTTACCTCCCTAGATGCACAATGGGTACCAGGCGACGATATAGATAGATACATTATACAGGGTGGTCCAAACCTTAACGTCAAAATTTTTTTTTTAGGTTCCCTACGTCATGGGCTATCAGAATATACCCCATGTATGTTAGCCAATTTTTTGTAGTTTTCGAGTTATGAATTTTTGAAAATTTTTTTTTGAAAAATTCTGGAATGAAGAAATTTATTGATAAAAAAAAACTATTGTGTTTTTTTTAATATTTTCTTTTTGTAAAAGTATTACTACAAATAAAGCATTTACTGATGAAAAAATTAGCGTCCTCACTTTGATACATGTAGGATAAAAAATACCAAATTCAAAAATTTTCGTTAAAAATGCATCAAAATAACATTAATGTACGTAAATAAAAAAATAAAACATATCCCAAGGATTTTTGGTAATGTAAAGACTGCCCTAGACCTTAAACCTTCGTAAAAGCAAAAAAAGTGATACTTAATAATGAGGATTTTTCGGAGTAGTCGGTCAAATAAACTTAAAGAAGCTTAAAATTTTAAAGTAGTAAAAAATGACTTGAATAACTACACAAATTGAGTTTTCGTGGTATTTTCTGTCTTTGTTTATTGATAAGAACAACAAAAGTGACGAAATTTCACTTTATTTTTAAATTAAAAATTTAGAAGTTTTTTTTAAGTTTATTTGACCGACTACTCCGAAAAATCCTCATTATTTAGTAGTAATGCTTTATTTGTAGTAATACTTTTACAAAAAGAAACTAGTTAAAAAACCTAACAGTTTTTTTTTATTAATAAATTTCTTCATTCCAGAATTTCAAAAAAAAAAATTTTCAAAAATTCATAACTCGAAAACTACAAAAAATCGGCTAACATACATGGGGTATATTCTGATAGCTCATGACGTGAGGAATCTAAAAAAAAATTTTTGACGTCAAGGTTTGGACCACCCTGTAGATACTTAAATACATAGACCGCCAAGACCAAGGATCAAAATAAATATTTGTGATAAATAAGGCTGAAATGACGAATTTTTTAAATGTAATAAATATAAGGGTCTCGGCAAAGAGTACGATTTTGTACCGCTTGGCATAGAAACTTTAGGTTCATGGGGCACGCAAATTGTTTGCTGAGGTCGCGAAACGTCTGGTAGACGTAACTAAAGACCGAAGAGCTGGCAACTTCCTCGCACAACGCATCAGTATTGCGATACAGCGAGGAAATGCCGTCAGCATCCTCGGTACAATGCCACAAGGGCCAATCTTAGATATAGGTTAGGTTAAGTAGATTAGTCAAATTTTATCTATGTACATAAATTGTAGTTTTGAAAATAAATATTTGTGATGAATAACAGCTCTGTAAAGATACATTTTGAATCGTCTGATGTACGCCGACCGGCATGATAACGGCGGGACAAATACAAATTGATAAACAGAAAGACACATTTATATACAGATTGTATATGTTTATTGTTGAGGAACAGGAGTGGGAAATAATAAGAAAGATAGGGCATTGCTTCTGGTAAAGTGGTTTGTTTTATTCTAATAAACTAGTTGGCTTGATAGTATTGGAAATGAGGATTAGTTTCAATGCACAACTAATAGGAGGAACTTGACACTTGCTACAGAAGCGGATTGAATTGTATTGTATTTTGCCCATTTTTCTGCAACTTTATATCAAACGTGCCTATTTTGCGTGGTCCCACCGCTAGCCCAGTACTTGTTGGGGAATTCACATAAAACGTTGAAGTTCTTTTCGCATATATTTGCAGGTTTCCTCATGATGTTTTACAGTAAAAGTAGCATTATGCTACGGGTCCCGCGCAAAGGTGGGTCACGTACAAATTTTTTTTTTCTTTCGGGAAAATAATTGTCGATTCCCACAGATTGATTTGTTGAGCTTTCACATTGTTCAACTTTCAAGAAAATCTCCCCACTGGCAGAAAGAAACAGCCATGTATTTTATCATCTGAAGAAGTGTATCTTTTTTATAAGAATTTAAATAAACCAGGGTATAAAAAGTGTCCCGCACCTGTCTAATCCGGCTCTGTACTGCTGGTGTATTTACATGTTCGAGAAAAATACCATTAAGTATTATGCGGGGGTAAAGCCCGATAAAAAGTAAAAAAATATTTTTTTGAAAAAAGTTTTGAGGGCGATTCAGGTTGGCTTCCGATGTTTTCCTTCACCGCAAAGCACTTGTGAATATCAAATGATATTTTCGTACCTAAGTTTTTGAAAAACTCATCGGTACGAGCCGGGGATCAAACTCACGACCGCTGCGTAGCAGCCGTGCGTTTTATATATAGATAAACCTACCCTAAAGGCTGCCGGCTATACCAATCAACTAACAGGTAAACCTACATTTAAACCTTGACAACCCCCTCCCAATTAGGTACAATCGCGTCTAAGACACCCCAGCATTCTCCCACCATCTTGTCCACCCAATTACAATTCAAAATCATCTATCACTACCCTGCGCAAGCGCCATTCCGGCCATTGTCGGCACTCAGACGGACGGATCAATGGGCTGGTTAACTAGCAGAGCTGTGAACTCATACAAATCTCTTCCACTCATCCAAAACAACGTATCTACATACCATCGACGACCAAACTCACTAACCACGCTTGAACTTTATCACAACTGAATAAGATCGAAAAGCAATCACTTCAGTTTCCATGTTGGTAGTGAATTTAGAAGGAGTTCAGACGTTTCAGTCTGGTTGGAGTCTGGAATGTTCGATGGGTCGATAGTTCTGTGTTGTTAGGGCATACAATTGGTAGCAAGGTGCGTGCAGCGAATTAGCGCATGTCGGCGGTTTAGCGGGTGTCATTGCGAAAGGCAATAAAAGACTGCAAAAGGTACCGCGGGGTGCAATGCGCATTCAAAGGGTTAATAGCGTTAACACTTCTATAGAATTTGATACCAAACTGGGGGCTACCATGACCTCTTAAATGCGATTCAGTTTAGGTTCGGCTTGTCAGTTTTTGACAGTTATTCTATGGAACTGACACATCGCGGTTCAATTTAGGTCCTAAACTGAATCGCTGTAGTAGATCGTGGTAGCCGCCCTGAACTGTGAACCTTGGCCGTTTCCAAAACGATATGAAAGTCAAAGTCAAAGTCAAAATATTCTTTATTCAATTAGGCCCAGCAACGAGCGCTTTTGAATCGTTAAACTAAATAGCGAATGAGAGAAAAAAAACTACTTCCGGTTCTAACCCTACACCACTGCCTGAGAAGAATCCGGCAAGAAACTCAGCGGGACTTTTTTTTTTAAATAATAGTTTTAGAACATCTTACAGCTAACACGCATTAATTAAAAACGAAACATAAATTTGATTTAATATAAATACAGATATAGTACATTAACTAGAGACGAAGTCTCTAATAGTCAGAATAATTATATATAAGGTGTAAGTACTAGTACCCGACGCTGTACCAATACTCGTCATCATAGCGTGAGTTGCCATCGATAAGATAAAATCAACTATTAGGATATTAAAATGACGATAAATGTATGTGCATTTAATGATTCATATCCCAACTTTGAAATAATTAGCTTATGTCTAAATTATTAGCATAATTTTAAGACAGGCTGACATTTATTAGGACTGAGTGTTAATATTCTTAATATCCGAATATATGACATTCAAACTTGTACTGAAGTCCAATCTATTGCGATTGCCAGCAAAAGCACCTGACACTTACTTGTGCAATGAAGTTGACTAAGAAAAAATTTACAATTTTGAGAAATTTTGATATCTATGCAATAATACTTTTTAACAAAACTTACAAACTCCTCTCCCAAAATACATGACAGTAGGTACCTACTATATGTAGATTTATGCATAGTATATCTGCAAAATATCGGGATTCAAAGAAATATTATCTGTTAACATGTTACGTATTGGTACTTCCAGTTCCACCTGATAGAAAGGAATAATCTTAAACAGTTCGAGTTCAAATTCATGTAATCTAAATGCGTGGTCAGCAATTGATGTGCCATCTCATATGACATTTACATACGCTACAACTCGCACGGCACGCACATGCGCACGGGCACGCGCTGGGCACGCATTCGGTGTGGCTCGGCCAGGTTGTGTCAGATATTTTGCGGCTTTCGTGATACAGTCAAGTTTTGATAAGTATCAAAAGAATCCGCTCATAAATATGTTACGACGATCTTATTACACAGAATTAGAGTGCACTGGGACATATTTTTGAACATTTTTGTGTACACCTTATTTTGTCTTTGACTGTATACAGGGTGTTTTTTTTTTCGACCGTTCAAATTCTACGTAGTGAATGTGTAGGTCATACTCACCAACTTTTACTATGGGGACAACGTCGAAATCGCGAAAAAAAATCAGCTGTTTCATACAAATTGGCGGCATTACGCCGGCCGAAATGTATGAAACAGCTGATTTTTTTTTCGCGATTTCGACTTTGTCCCCATAGTAAAAGTTGGTCGGTATGACCTACACATTCACTACGTAGAATTTGAACGGTCGAAAAAAAAACACCCTGTATATCGAAGCTGTCTGCACAACAGACTTGCTCAAGAAATATTAAAGAATTGGAATTCATAACACATATTTGTGTTAAAATCAATTAGCACGGTTGTAAATAATATCGTTCAATTAAAACATTCACCGATGGCGGGTAATTACATGGTGTTAAAATAACTGTGCGCACGCGTTGTTTTTTCAAGCATGCGTTTATAAAAAAATATAAAGTTAATTGCTTAATTAAATTTATTTGGAAATAGACGGCTTTCGCATACTTCAAAGAGTCTAAGCGAATGACAAATGGCGATTGAAAAGTCTCCGGCAATAGAATTTGCGAACAATATAAACAAACCTTTCAAATAAATGTTTTAATTGATCACATAATCTTAAAAGTACCTCCTTAAACGAACCAAAACATTAGAACTTATTGTGAAAACACAAATCAAATAATTTTTTAACTAAATATTTTGATTTGTGCCTTTATTATTTCGCCCAGTAGTCACACTAGTACGGTCAAATCGTACATTAAACTCGCAAAACATGTAGTAAAGCTGCATTTTTGGTATGTTATTTAGACACCATAGGGCAGTATAAAACCACATTTTGCAAGCAAAAAAAAGTTGTGCTAGCTGCGTTATACGTGAAAAACTGTGAAATTTACTGTCTATTTTTAGTTTCTGATTTGTATAAAAAAAGCCTTACGTTTTTTGACAATATCGATACCTTTGGGTTCAATTGTCGTAAAGGACATTTTGGCGAAAATGAGTTATATATACAGTTTTGTTCAGAATTTTAAGCGCTATCGATCTGTATAGTTAAAGTTTCGATATCTCTTAAAAAGTTGCCTTTACGACCAAGATTATCTACTATGGACTTGCAAAAATAGCTTAGTGACTGGGGCGTAAATATCAAGTAATTTATTATAAATAATTATCTGTGTCGTAAAGGAAATGGACAAATAAAAATAGTGTCCTAAGTGACCTAATACGTTATGTATTGTCCTTTACGCCCTTACTTTTTACGATTGCTTTCTGTATTTCTATGGTCAACTTGGGCTTAAAGAACAAGTTTTCTCTTCGTTGTCCTTTACGACCGACACGAAAAATTAATTCTTATATTTCTTATACAAATACTACTGAATGATCAGGGTGGTAAAAGACCGATGTATTTTTGTTGTTGTTTATTACCATAAATTTGTTTGTACACATACAAACAATTGTATGGGAAATGTATTAATTTCATGTCAAATCAACATAATCCACACAACTTTTAAATCGAAGAGGGGACCGCTTCCGTATTTATGTAAATAAAATACACTAAAGGTAATCAGTAAACTGTTATCAGCCACTGTCCAAGTACCTAGTTTATACATACCTATATGTGACAATAATTCTGAATCTTGAGTAGAAATAAGTAGAAATAAAGTAATATCTGAAGACATTATAATCGTATCTAGGAGTTAATTTCTAGAAATAGGTACAATCTGTGCCTTTAGGACCGGGGAACTTAACCAGTAGGTATTCCTAGTTCTTCTTTCTTGTAAAGTCTTACAATTACTACCTGTGTCACATCACATAAGCATGAACTACTTGAACAGTTGCTTATTAAACGTTACTATTACCATTAAGTAGTGTTTGTTCTTTACATATACATACTACGAAACCGTGCCATGTTGCCGTGTGATGACGGTCGTAAGAATACATTTGTCACCACCCCAACTATTCCGTGGTAAGAGTTGGCTAAGGGTTTTAAGTGTCACTGACCGTTTATTTATCGGAGATTGATGATGGGCAGCAGCATCATGATAGTGGACACAGTTAATACAGTACTGCGATCGCCAACCCACTTGCCCAGCGTGGCGATTATGGGCATTTATCTCCTAATGCGTTCATACGTATAGGCTAAGGAAAGGCCGTTGTTCAGTGGTGGACTGATAAAGGCTGATGATGACACTACGAAAGCGTTCCTCTTTAAGCTTAAACGTTTAAATTACTATTGAGACAGCGCAGCACTGAAATAATAACTTTAAAATTGTTGCAAAAATGTTGCATAGTTTTGAAACCACTAGTGTTTCCGTACATGCGTACATGCTATAAATTGTCTAGTTCTTTGTTATGACTAAATATTTAGAGAAAATATACTACAACTCTAATTCGGCTTTCATTCGCCATATTTCCTACGTTTTGATAAATGTTTTAAAGGTGTTTTGAGTAAATTAAGCGGAAAACAGTCGCTATTTGTACCATTTCACCTACATTTACGCCCCAAATTTGTAAGAAAATTATCTAAGACCGTCATTTACGACCCTATCAACTCTAATGGCTCAAAAAAATCGTGGGTGTAAAGGACATGCATAGCATTTTGACATGTCCTTTACAACAGCTAACTTCTAAGCCGTTTAGCTTATCACTATGATTGCTACACCAGGTCAAAGATACCAACAATCTACATTGTTTTCATATACACGTCGCAAATATAGGTCAAAAAACAAAAAAGTTGTTGACAGTTTTCTAAAAAAAAATTCGTTTTTTGCTTCTCCTGAAAACCTGCATTTTGTCCTTTGCGACAATTGAACCCAAAGGTATCGATATGTATCAGGTAACGTTTAAAGATGAATGAATTTGTAACAAGATGAGATAACATGAATTACCGTAGGTCCTATAGTTTCAGAGGTTAGAGACTTCAAATAGTACCCTGTTTTGTAATCTAGATAAAATGTTGAGTTTCGCTAACGTTTTTGGTTTAATATCGCCTTACCTAATTATGCTACGAAAAACATGAAATAATTATCTTATAGCGCAATTAATATTCTTTCATTTAAGGGTAAAATCAGGTAAGTAAACTTTGTAATTGAAACTAAAAACGCGAAATTCAAAAAGCGGGAGGTCCGCTATCTAAGTTTTTCATACAAATGGCAAGTCGTTTTGCAAAGTTGCAACTTTTGTATATTATATAGGCTCTATAGGGATGTACGAAAATGCATATTACAAGAAAGAAAAAAAAAGGGTTTAGGTGTAGTACGTAAAAACCTGGAAAAAAATCCGACTCTTTTTAGTTTTTGACGTTTAACTAAAAAAACTATAAAGTTTTGATACTAATTGCTATAAAACTATGAAAGAATATTAATAAATAATTAATTTGAAAGGATTTGAGCTACCTGGCATTACCCTAAATTATATAGATTTAGAGATACGACATTTCAAAATGTGCCCTTCATTAAGTTAAGAAAATAAATGCATGTTTTGAAGCCTCGCATACCCCCAACTATAAGACTTACAGTAATTGTTATCGGCTCAATTTGTTCCAAATTTAATGTAGTTATTATCTACAATTACTTTTTTTCTTAGCGCGAACGTTTTGCCAATATTTAGTGAATAGCTTTAACGTAACCTATAATTTGTTTATGGGTTACGAAAATAATCCTGCTGGCATTTTAGCATATAACGGAAGATACTTTCAATTTTAACTGAATTAGTGCAGTACTTTTCTATTTTTGTCCTTAGTTTTTTAATAATCTGATAACGTTTTTTATCAAATTGATCGTATCTCACAATGAACGTGAAACAGAATAATTAAATACTTACCTATTATTTCCCTCTTTTTACTATGAAATCCAACTCCCATTAAAAAAGTGTGAAACCATTAAGCTAACAGATAGATACAATCCCCCCCATGTATGGGTAACCAACCGCAACCAAATGAACAAGTTTATATCAAAATTAGGTGCAAATTGTATAAATTTTCATGCAATTAGTTGCATGCTAGCACGTCCCATTCCAAAATCAGCTTCACGCACTGATGATCTACTATTATCCTGCCGTCAACAATAACAATAATCACTCTTAATTCCTTAGCACTAAAGAACATTTTATACGAAGAAGCTTATTTCACAAGCGCATAAACAATTTTGTACAATAACACGGGTTAGAAAAGTTGGTAAAAATTATTGGAAAATCAAAATCGTTCCTACGCGCTGCAACATAAGGCAGGTTATTGGATTTTTTTCTTTTTAAGTAACAGCAAATTTATTATTGCAGAAGATTGCACGTCGAGCACGCGCTTGGGTTTTTTATTGTACGTTAAAAGCATAAATATATCAACAAATTTGGACCCTATTCCATTACATTAAAAATCAAGATGTATACATGTTTTTGAGATTGTGCAAGGTTAACGGGGCATGTAATAGCGTGATGATTGTTGTTGATTGGTGGAACAAAAACTGTTGTTTGTACGATAAATTAAGTTAATTTTTAAGGTTTTTGTATGGAGAGACGCGGTTCAGTGCATTCGCGGTGTTGCTTGTCATTACAGCACTTGTTAATTAATGTGCTATTATAATAGTAAATAAATGTACGTGTTGTCTTTTTGTGATGACAGGAGTAAAAAGTCAAAACTCCATTTTAAGTGTATGGTAAGTTTATCCATATGTAGGTATACCTACATACGTACGTATACGTATACAGGTACCCAGAGGTAAAATAATGTTCAGATACTAAATTATGCTCGGGCTTTTATTAATTTTCTATTTTTTTTTTGCGAAATACTGTTTATACCAAAAAATTGTTTTTAATGGTTAAAATTAAAATAAATTGTTTAGGATTTAGATCTATTGATCATTTCGTTAAACATCACCACACTTAAAATAGCAAAAACCAAATAGGTTTCTAGAAGTAAATAAAATGTAATTCATTTGTGTACGTAGGTACATAATAATAATAATAATATAACGATCACACATGTTACGTACAGTCGAAGACAAAATAAGGGGTATACAAAAACGTTCAAAAATATGTCCCAGTGCACTCTAATTCTGTGTAATAAGAACGTCGTAACATATTTATGAACGGATTCTTTCGATACTTATTTTTGCACTTGACTGTACATATATTCATTTTGTTCAATGCGTAGAATTTTGAGACAAGTAACATTACATCCATAATTTTATAATTTATTTTTATGCCTTTTTTCAAGATAGTATGTTTTAACTATTAACCAGTATAATTATTCTGGTTTATAATATTTAACGTTACACTCTGATGACGTAGGTACACTTCAAACACAATCGAAAACCAAACAAAGATAATGCAATATTGCAAATTCTGTTTTTCGGTTACAATAGGTTCGATTCTCAAAAAATATTTTTTTTAAATTCATTTCTTATAACTAACATCCATTAAAAAAACTAAAACATTAAATTGATTTTAAATAAACCGAAATATAATATAATAATATAACGCAAATTGTCTGCTGAGATCGCGAAACGTCTGGTTGACGTAACTAAAGACCGAAAAGCTGGCGACTTCCTCGCATAACGCATCAGTATTGCGATACAGCGAGGAAATGCCGCCAGCATCCTCGGTACAATGCCACAAGGGCCAATCTTAGATATAGGTTAGGTTAAATAGATAAATTAGATTTAATCTATGTACATAAATTATAGTTTTGAAAATAAATAAATATTAAAAGAGAAAAAAATATATATCAAGAGAGTAAGGTCTCTAAAAGTTACAATATTTAACATTTATATCTAATTATTAGTAGAGAAACTAGAGAAGTATTCAGTATATTTATTGCTTTCACAGGTATACATGATGATACATTTTATTTGTTCAGCTATGAAACCCTGTAGGGCACTGCAACACAATACAATACAATTAATAAACTAAGTTTCTTACATTAAATAGTATCTAATTGTCTAATCGTAAAAAAACGAAATCTCAATAGACATACAAATCATTAGTCCTAATTTGACAAAGCTTTCCAGTCCTGTTCCAGCGTCGTCGTTCCACTCTAATTGGCCCGCTGGCGACACGACATCTAGCGGACGGATGTGTAATTACTTGCCACTGCGCATGGCTAGGCAATAATGTCGAATTTGGAAAAGGTATTCGAATTTACCGGCCGTGTGGTGACGGCAGTAAGAATTTAGAATACATTTTGTCACCACCCCCAACTCCTCCATCGGGTGTCGTAAAAGTCGACTAAGGGATTGAAGTGTCACTGACCCTTATTTGACAAAATACTGACGATGGGCAGCAGCGTTGTCATAGTGGACACATTACTGCGATCGCCAATCCGCTTGCCCAGCGTGGCGATTATGGGTGTTTACCTCCTAATGCGTCCATACGCATAGTTAATAGGAGAGACCTACGTCCACGTCCAGCAGTGGACTATGATAGGATGATGATGTATGTATGATGATGACTCCAAAGTTGATTAAACGAATAATATCTTGAAATGTTTTAAGGTGACTACTTACAATGGTGTTCATAGTTACCGGTGTCAAATATGTAATAAAAAAAATTATTAAATGTTTAATTATTCAATCAACTTTCGAGTCATGTCCATTATTGCGAACAATGACGCACGGTGTTTGTCCGATCTCTGGTAAATATAAACAAATATGGCTGACTTTCAGAATTTGTGTCAACACATATCGTAAATGAAAAACACGTTCGTAGAATTATGTTTACGTTAATCTCGGTCCTCTCCTGTACATAGGCTTCTCCTACTCGTATTACCTACGCCTATGGAAACGCATTAGGAGGTAAATGCCCGTAATCGCCATCGCCACTGGGTAAGCAGATTGGCGATCGCAGCAATGTGTCCATTATGATGATGCTCCTGCCCGTCATCAATCTTTAGTAGGTAAATGAATAGTCAGTAACATCTCAATCCTTTAGTCGACTCTTACAACACCTATGGGATAAAACTGTTGCTAAAAAATCCTTTAAATCAAATAAATTTCGTACAATATAATCACAAAATTTAAAATCAACCAACTTCAACCGATTTCTCCAAGATCCTTTCATCCGTGGTTTCCATCATTGGTTTCTTATCATCGAATCCTACTTTCTGAATGCAAATTCATGTAAATGAATGAAAATTATCAATAGCGCCATAAATGTACCATTTCTCCAAGATCCCCTCATCAGACCCCAACTTGGTGCCAACGGAACCATCTCGGGCTTATACACATTCAATCAGAAAAATAATTTTAAAATCGGTTCACGATTCTCGGAGATATCAGGTAACATATCATATATAGTTACAACAAAAAAAAATCAGTCGAATTGAGAACCTCCTCCATTTTTGAAGTCGGTTAAAAATATTAATTATTGACTAACACAACAGCCCTCTAGATATTATCAAAACAACATGAATTGTGTAGCACTCCGACATGTATAAAAGTGTCATTCACAATTTTAATGGTTCGCTCAAATTACCCCTTGCTTTAGCATAAAATTGTAATGCAATAAAGTTTCAGTGATATTAAAACCATTTTATTTTTCACGCATCGCTATATATCTAAATTGAGATGAAGATAAGTAAAGGTTTGTCGTAAAATTTATAATTAGTGGCTGTAAAATAAAATCATACATTTGCAGTTATTATGCCTCTTGGAAAAACGTAACTAATAAGTTTCATATTGCAAACCAAGCTATTGCAAAAAAAACCGTTAACGATTGTCAACCATATTGGACTTTGCTTCTATTATCATCAATCCATTTCAGGCCACCGCTGACCCCATAGCGCTTCGGTACGTAAGGGGGTTGGATATCGCATCGTGTGTCCACTATGATGATGCTGCCGCCAATGAAGAATTTTCAATAAATGGACAATCAGGAACACTATTATTCTTAATGCCACGGTACCACGCAGCTAAAGCAATTCATATATAGACGATAGGTAGGAAAAGTGTAGGAAACAAACTTTGCTGTTACAAATGATATATGACAAGATATAATTAGCCCTGATTACTATCAGCCATAGCCTAGTCAATTTCGAAGATCAAGTCTGTCAAAGAAACACTGTGAAGAAATCGACCTTAGAAAAGTGCATAGATTACTGCTGTCACCAATTAACACGGATACAAGCGACGCCTTAAAGACGTTATCGGTCCAAAAATATCGAGAACTGCATCATTTCATCTAAACTACGAAATTGGGCTAGGTAAACAGTTTCTAGAGAAACGCATAGTTGAGAAACACTAAAGCATCTATACGCCGTGTGGTGACGGCAGTGAGAATACATTTGTCACCACCCCAACTCCTCCTGCGGGTGTCGTAAGAGTCGACTAAGGGATTGAAGTGTCACTGACCATTCTACAAGATTGATGATGGGCAGCAGCGTCATCCTAGTGGACACATTACTGCGATCGCCAATCCGCTTGCCCAGCGTGGCGATTATGGGCATTTACCTCCTAATGCATCTATACGCATAGTTAATAGGAGAGGCCTACGTCCAGCAGTGGACTAACATAGGCTGATGATGAAAGCATCTATACATGCAATTACATCAGCTGTTTCATAATAAGCTCCAAAATGTCCTCCTAAGCATGACTAATACCTAAAACAAATCCGTAAAATTACATCACCAAAATCAAACACGGCCACATCAATTTCACTAATCTAAATTATATATTTCCCCGTCACCACTCGACTAACAGATAACTTACCAAATAAGTGGCCTTACTGTAAACATAAAACCAAAGAAAAACGCCGACGCCCAAACTCAATTATCTATACGACTGTATACTACCAATTGTCCAAAAGCTGGTCCAATAAAATTAATCCAACATCTGACGCCATTACGTATTGTGGTGTTGTTAAAATCGCTCACTGGCTATCGCTTTAGTTAGTACGGTTACCAATACTGTCAAAGTCCCTCTCAAATTCAAATTCATTTATTTATTTCAACATAGGTTACGGTAAGGTGACAGTATTTGTTGTCCCTGTCTACTACTTTGGAGAATTTCTCAAATAAATAAGGTCTGTGCCTAAAGGATAGACATGTTTAGGTCGAACAGAATAGGGATACTGACTGTCGGTAAAATACATTATTTCACATTATGCACGACATTATACCTAACCGAAGAAATCATTACTGAAATATAGATTGCAGTATTTGGATTTGGTATTGGAAACAACTTAAAAGAGTAGGTCATTGGGCACGGGCAGTATACAAATGTGACGTCATCTTTGTGTATTTCATATAAATTTTCAAGGTGGTGATCGTTTTGACAGTTCGAAAAAAGATGTTGATTTGACTTGCCATTCATCATGCCTATCAATTCGTACCTATGTAAAAAATGGTTGTGGCTGTGATAAATCAGAAATATGTATTAAGAATGTCTTTAATAACAATGAACCCCATAAAGTATGTGTCATGTAATCTACTTGACCCTATAGATAACAAATTGAGTTGCATCTGCAATAATAAATTAAGTTTTTTTGTATTGTCATCGTCACTTTTAGTTGTCAGTAAAGCTTTGCCACATTTATAATTTAAGCAATGTTAATTTTGTATGAATAAATATTAATGAATTCATATCGCGAATTCACGATTACTGATTTGAAATAGTCTTTAGTCGCATTTATGCGGCACAAATTTTATTTCTAAATATAATTAAACGGCTAAGCTGACGTGTATTTAGTCACTACGCGCGACAGTTTTCTTAGATATAGGTCTTTATGACGGCTCATTTATACCTGGTTTCCATTTTCGACCAGCTAGCTATTAGAATAGCATCCCCAGCCCGTATTAATCTCAACGCGTTGATTAGTAAAACTATAAAAGAGGAACTATCATAGGAATGCGGTTAATGACGAGCTGAAGCCCGATTTTATGGTCTGTCGTTAAAGTGACCGACAATTGTCTAATTGTTGGAAGAAGCATCGTGGGAAGAATGGTGAAAGTCTAGAAGCTGCTGTTTAGATTCATCGAGCAACCTCAGCCTAAGAATATCATCATCATCATCATCAGCCTATGTTAGTCCACTGCTGGACGTAGGCCTCGCATAGACGCATTAGGAGGTAAATGCCCATAATCGTCACGCTGGGCAAGCGGATTGGCGATCGCAGTAATGTGTCCACTATGATGACGCTGCTGCCCATCATCAGTCTTGTAGAATGGTCAGTGACACTTCAGTCCCTTAGTCGACTCTTACGACACCCGCAGGAGGTGTTGGGGTGGTGACAAATGTATTCTTACTGCCGTCACCACGCGGCCACCACGGCCTAAGAATATATTTAGAAGTATTAAGAATTTTGCTGGTGGTAGGACCTCGTGCAGGGTCCGTCCGAGCTACCACCGTCTTACCCGTTAACCTGTCGCTGAATAGCAGTGTTTGCACTGCTGTGTTTCGGTTTGGGGTAAGATAGCCAGTGTACTGGCATAGATAGAGGCAATCCATCTAAATCCTCAGGGTAGCCAGCGCATAAACGATTTTTTGGTCACTATGTCCATGGGCCTTAGTTTCTGCTTTTCATCAGGTGGCCTGAGAGCTGAGTTGTCTACCTTCGTCACAAAAAAAATCCTTCTTCTTTCGCACGTGGTACAAAAATGTTTCTCAAAAACGATCCTGCTACCCTATCTTCATATATTTATCTTTTACAAACGAATAAGCTGTAAAAATACAGCGTGTTACCATGACCCAGGCTTTTAAAAAAATGGGTAACAAATGAACAATACGCATTGTTGGCAATCGTTTTTAAGTGTTAAGAATTGACAAATATTATTTAATTTAATTATTTTTGTTTAATATTATGATCCTTTACTTATTTCTCTTTTTTTATAAAAATGTCTATAAATATCATTTTTTTTTTTTTTGTTTATGTAATAAATTCTTTAATGCATGTTATTTTAATAAGATGTATTATTATACTGATTTGAAAAAATAAGTCCACCTGAGTTTCTTACTGGTTCTTGTTAGGAACTCTGTAGGGTTTGAACCAGTAGTAGATTCTTTTTCTGTTTCTTGATGTCAGACGATTCGAAAATGCTTATTAATAAGCTTACTTGAATAAAGAATAGTTTGACTTTGACTTTGATTTAAATTACATTTATTTTTTTTTCCTTCGAACGATCTATGCAACATGTGTTCTGCTTAGTTTTCAAACGCTACGAGTGGCTGCGGACTGTCATTGTCAAGCGCTAATTAACTATTTTGAAGTACATTGCTTTTCACTACACTTTTCTAGAAAATTAATTAAGTTTAAAATTAGAATTTTTAGTCAAATAATGCTCATGGTTTGGGTAAAAATCTGCATCTCAATCCTCGGGTTCTATACAAGCCTGCATGATGTTAACACACTGTATATACCTACGTCAAACTTGCGCAGCCGTAAAATATTGGAATTGTCACAAGAGTTCTTTGGAGAATTGTTACTAGAAAAATATATGAAATAAGTTAGTTGGGTCTTCGTTTAATATTTTTCACACAAGATAATAATTATAATAAATATTGTTTTTGTATGTTGTATTGTATTGTAATTTTATATTCATTTTATAAAATACCTAGACTAAGAGAAAGTTAAATAAAGGTAATAAAGACACTTCATAGATGAGAGAGGAAAGGGCACATAAAATTTAAAACATATTCAATACAAACGATAACTATATACGAGAATCATAAATTTAAAACCAGCCCAACCCAACCACCCAACTATGGTCCAATACTGCAACTTTGATCCACAATTTGAACTCTCTTCTTTTTGGATTTCGCCAAGTTTTTTTATTATTAATGACGATTTTTTGCATATGAATAGCATGATTAATATACCTATTACACCTAATACGATATTCGATTAAAATTTGGACCATTTTTGGGAGCGTTTGGACTATATGTCAGTGGTTTTATCGTATATGATTTACTCGATTTAAAATATTGCAAAGATAGATTGCTCCGATTTTGCACGTACAATGAAAATACATGCACTGCCCACAGAGGTTTCACCTGAGATTAATTTGTATAAAATAACGTATTACCATCATCAGACATTGCCAAAAACATCAAACAATTGCCGATTAAACTCCCCACCCTTTACCGTTAAGACAGAGACACGTAATAAGTAAAGACTGTAAATAGTGATGAATTTCATCGTGAATTAATCTACAAGCTCTATATAGCATTAATTTTATTTTATATATTGATATATATATTTGATTTGAAGGAAAGACCCTGCTACTTAGACCGGGTAACTAGGAGTGGTTTCAGTAAGTAAAATGGCATTAATTAAAAAAGCTTTTTTCATGCTAATTGATGATGGGAAGCATCATCATCATAGTCTATTACTGCGATTGCCAATCCGCTTGCTCCGCGTGGCGATTCTGGGCGTTTACCTCCTGATGAATTCATACTTAATAGTTACCTAATAGGAGAGGTCTTCGTTCAGCAGTGGACTATGACGATCAATGCTCGGGGGGGTGAGCTGTTTTCATACTAAATGTCACGTGATACATGACATTTAGTTTTAGTATGAAAACTGCTGATGATGATTTTGGTCACCTGCAGAACAGGCATTGCCTAGTGCAGGAACCAGGTTAACTATTCTTGTAAACCGATACCATGAATAAATGTCTTATGTCTTATAACGAATCCTACGCATAGTTGAAAAGAGAGGCCTACGTCCAGCACTTGAGTATGATGATGGTCATTCTTTATTATTGTTTCATCTCTGGCAACGGCAGCCGAAACGCCGAAACAATAAAATTGCCGCCCCTCCCACCGCGCATGAGCATAAATCAACAAAAACACAATTATAGGAAATTACACGGCAGTAATTAAACCACGTTATTCATATAGTGTCAATTACTGACAAATGTTCGGAGACCACCTACTGTTTCTGTTGTGTGTTTATGTTGATTTGGGTGATGTGTGATTTGTGGGATCTAGTTGAGTTTTTGTGTGTGTTTCGAATGGTGGGTTAAATATAGGTGTGAGTTGAAAATAAACAATAAAACATATCATTTTACTTTGTATTTTGTTTTAATAGCATATGTTTTGAGGTTTTCGAAACGGACTGTTTAATTTATAATATTTTATTTGGTTAACGCGACAGCTATTCATAAAACTAGAAACGGATTACATCCCGACGTGTCGAATACCTTGAAACGTATACGTACAAATAATGAATATAAATAATAAACATGTGCCTGTACAATTTAGGTATTAAAACTGTAAGAAATACTTAAAAATAGTTGTTATTATTTGATGATACCAACATGGTCTTTTAGACAAAGAATTCTTATAAAATGTTAATATTTTATTGAAACTCAACAATTTAAATTAATTATATCACCGTTTTTGATTTCATATGACAATCTCTGGAACGTCCGGTAGTCTCAAATGAGTTGGAAGATTTTATCTACGAGTAATGACGAAATTAATAGAATTTGATTTATTGAAAACAATGTAGTGCTGATAGGAATCAGAGTTATCATATAACCAATTTGTGTGACAAGCGATGTTATTTAGAAAGATGGTAGCATTTAGTATATCAAGTTTTGTGGGAATCGGGAATTTTAAATTTGAAAGTAAAATTAATATGATAGGTATGTCTAATCGTATGCAATATACATAAATATTACATTTGTGTTAAAGCAAGAAATCAAACCTGCGACAAATGGTTTAAATGCCAAAGAAATTAATCGCCTGGTAAGACATTGGATATTTTTTTTTATCACATGTGTGACAAATCAATCAATCAAGGCTGCCTCATTCCTAGGCCAAAGAAAAGGCATAACTTTTATTGTGGGAATGTAGCCAGCCTTATGGGTACCCTTCCGCTAGGGACAGATCTGGGGGTCTTACATTATTTTAATTTTTTAGTTTTTATGTACAATTTTAATAAGTTTTATTTTATTTAATGTTGTTATTATTGCTATGTTTTGTAAGTTAACTAAATAAATATGTAATTGAATAATATTTTATGGATCAAATAAATTTGTTTAAGTTTTTTTATTTTTACATTAGATGTCTTTTTATGATATGCACAAAATTATCCTTTTTTTAATATGGGGGTAAATGGAAATCGTATCATTTTATTGTCAATCATGTTATTATCAAACATGAGAAAGGGATTCGAAAGTACTGTTGACACAACGGTGTATAAGTCAATTTAGGTTATATTCATAGTTATATTCAAATATTTATAGATTAAGTGCAGAGACTTACAGACTATAGATTAATTAATTACTCACTACATCTATAAACAACTCTTTTCTTGGTAAATTTTGTGTCATTTGTTGTGTCAACAGTACATTTGAATCCCCTTCTGATTCCGGTTTGATAATAGGTAGTTAACTTAGCAATTCTCAAAAAGTTTGTACATTTCGATCAAGTCTTCGATTTTGATAAAAATCGGTTCGGCTCGTCGAGTTACTCATGCTGACCAAGATCCACTAAATTTCCCAAAATGTCCCAGAAAGTTTGTATGGAAGTTTCCTTTTTTGTTACCAGATTTCTACACATTTTGGTAACAAAAAGGGAAATATTTCATGCAAACATTTGGGATTTTTTGGGAAAATATGGTGGGTTGAATATCTGAGCGTTTCAACCGTCTAATTTTGGTGGCATTATTTTTGTCGAAGTTTCTATTCGTTACAATGTGCTACTTTGTCATTTGAAGGTACGGTACCTTATATAAATAACGAAGTATAACATTGAGATGTTCAGAAATTTTGGCAAAAATGATGCCAAATCCCGTGATGATGATCCCGTGACAACTAGAGTCTTTCGCAGTTGTTTTTTTCTATGGTAAGCACATCTGTTACGACATTGTGGGAAAATGATGCCACTAAAATAAGGCGGTTGAAACACTCAGATATTCACCCGGTGGATCTTGCTTAGCGGCCTTAGCCGCAACAATACCTAGTCTAAAGCCCGTAACAGGCTGGTGACAAGCATCCTTAGGGGCTTAATGAGTACAGTTTGACAAAATGAGCTCTTGCGTAAGGACCTCCAAGCTGACGCGGATTACCCGGAACGGACGCTTGTCTAACAAGAAATTGTATGAACGGCGCTAACTGCTGAGGATTTTAATACTGAGCGCAACCAGCGAGCGTACGCTAGCTAGCGTAAGCCCTTAGTATTCGCATTTTTTACCGAACATGTAAACGGCTGATTTCCCCTACACATTATTCCACGTCAGAACATTACAGCGGTCCGCAAGCCTGGCACATTACAGGAAAGGAGTTCTTCTGTTTGGGCGATGCCAGTTTTTGCGCGGAAATTTTATTCTCTGTGGACGTTTTGTTTAGAGAGACGAGTTGAGACGCAAAAACGCCTTAATAAACATTAGGCTAGGGACTCGTCTGAAAATCAGCGCTGGGTATGTATATCTAGCAAATGGGCGAGACGGGTATCCATTGCCCTCTATGTTTTTACAAGAATTTATAAAAAAAAAATTATAACATATTTATAGTTACCTCGTTTTTCTACTTATGTCTATTTTTATTATTATGCTATGTTTAAGCTTTTCATTTCATACACTATCATCCGAATTAGTAAGTTGTGGCAATAAACTTTATTTTATTTATATATCAGTGTAGGCGTATAAATGATTTAGTTAAGTAAAGCTTGCAGTGTATCACTCTCGCATTGATAAATTGGAGCGAGCGTGATGGATGCTTTTCGTATGTAGTAAACTCTAATATTAAAGTTAGTTTGTACAAGCTTTTTTAGTTTCGGGCTACATTTACCCCCGATATTAAATTATTTTTAAATTAACATACTCGTAAATAGTTAATGTTATTACTCAGCTCACACATACTTACAGTAATTAACTATTGAGTAATTTTCAAGTTAACCAAACAAAATATTATATTATCAGTAGTATGAAGAAAAAACCTCGTACCTTTTATTTTTTATTCACATATTCAAGAATTTGAAGGAGTCGATAGATCCATAGGATTATATGCTCCTGCGCATAGCATGGTTTGCGCAAGTGCACATTCAAGTTCGCAGACAATCCTTTTAATTTAATCAGGGCCTATTCAAGTATTCAGCCATCAAAAACCAATTAGAACTTTAAGTAGTTACTTAACGGGAACGGGAACTTTGTCAAAGTGACAACATAATATATAACCCATTGTACTTGTAAGAATTTTCACTACGTATTATTTTGACATGATCCTAGAGCGATATAAGATTTTATTTGGTTGAGTGTACGCTTTATAACGTTTTTTGTTCGTAAATGGCGCCAAATACGATCGCAAATGAGACGAGTAAAGTGCAGTAAATGTGTTCTTATGTGGTTGCTGTGGTATTGGCGATGTTTTTGTTACATTATGCTCGGTCGAGAGTCTGTGCGTTTTTATAAGCCTGGGTGTCCCACTGCTTTGCAAAGTCTCCGTCACTTATAGGAGTCCTTAAGAGGCTTCATTACGTGAGTTGCTGAGGAACTTGTCCGCGTTATTTCAGTGGACTATCATAGGCGGATGATGGTAGCCCCCACCATCATCCGCCTATGATAGTCCACTGCTGGACGTAGGCCTCTCCTATTAACTATGCGTACAAACGCATTAGGAGGTAAATGCCCATTATCGCCACGCTGAGCAAGCGGATAGCCGATCGCAGTAATGTGTCCATTATGATGACGCTGCTGCCCATCATCAATTTCGTAGTAACCCCGTCACTTTTTTTTTCAAATATTATTTCAGAAATTATATATAGATGATTGTCTTGTCTTATTTTGTGTCCCTAAAAAACGTGACGCAGTGGCGATTTTTGTATGAGATGATTAGATATTTTGGTTTCAATTTTTGATGTATGGAATAAAATCTAGCGTGAAAAAGAAATACAAGTGCACAGGATTTTTTCATACTGAGTCGAGACAGCAACTAAAAGCGTGACAGAGTGGTATGAAACAAGACAACGAAAATAATTTTGACCCGATTATTATGTTTATAGTTCGTGAAATATAAATTGGTAACTTTCTGCCTACATTTTAGTAAAAATAAACGTTCAATTTATATTTCTCGAACTATACCATGAATAAACTATTGAATCTGAATCTAATACAAGTATAATAAAATAAGGTTTTTATCAGTTTCTACAGAGTCCATAAAAAAAATCCCATTTAAGGGTTAACGCAACCAAACCAAGTCAAAGAGAAAAAAAAAAACCGGCCAAGTGCGAGTCGGACTCGCGCGCGAAGGGTTCCGTACCATTATCAATTTATTATTTAAAAAATACAGTTAAATCAACCTACCTCAAAAACTATAGAAGATAATTTAATCAAACCAAAAATCGTTGATAGAGTTTATTAATGTGCTTAACATTTATTTTTTTTAGAATTTTATATTGCGTAGTTTAAAAAATAGAGGGGGGGACACATTTTTCAGACTTTGAGAGCTGGTATCTCGAAAACGATTTGCTTAAATAAAAATGAGATTTATAAACCTTCATATCATTTTCAAAGACCTTTCTAATAATACCCCACACGCTTATATACAACTAAATTTTTTTTTCTATCCCTCAGTTATATGTATGGAGGGCCCCCACCCTAATGGTTTTTTTACAATTTAGTATCATAATCCTGTAGCGGTTCATACAACACATATCCTTACCAAATTTCGTTACTGTAGCATTCACAGTTTCCGAGTAAATCAGCTGTGACAGACGGACAGACGGACAGACGGACATGACGAATCTATAAGGGTTCCGTTTTGCCATTTTGGCTACGGAACCCTAAAAAATGATCTTAAAGTTTTCTTCGACTTATTTTTATCCAAAAAACTCAAACTTTCATACAGTTCTGTCACGAGTTACATAAATCTTTTCCAATGCCGTTTCTAAACCTGATAAAAACCTAATGATACATTACACAATACAAGGTGTGTCCTAAGAAGGGGAAACATACAATTTGTAATACAATGCCTTACAAACCTGCAAAGTATTTTCAATTAGCTGAAAGATATCTTGAGCTCAAAATGTATAGAGATCTATAGTAACTAAGGACTTAGTTTATATTGGTGTTGGTATAGAATGAAGGTTTGCATCGACAATGCGACGCAGGCCAGAGACAAAAACTAGACTGTGCACAGGCTTTAGTTGAGAGCAAGTTTGAATTCTGATTGTAGTCAATGAAGTTAAAAAAGCTCATTGGTCCGGGCCCATTTCAACCATAGAACAAAGGTAACGTTATGTCATTTTTAAAAGAAAAAAAAGCCGCTTTATATTTTTAGACTAGTTAATGCATATTTGTGATTTGTAATGCATTCATTTACTGTGTGTTTTTGGGCATTGCGTTTCAACCGCCATGACTTCCGTGACAACATTTTTACTCGATTGTTGTGGGTATCTCATACATTTTTGATATATTGGTAGTTGTCAACTACGTCTACCAATATATCTAAAATTTCCTGTATCTCTCACGGGATCCGTGTGATAAGGTTGCCACCGAAGTTACGGCGGTTGAAACGCTCGGAGAAATGCCCTTTTGATGAATTACTTATACGTGTTATATTTCATCGTAACATAAACTAAGTAAAAAGAAATAACAAAGTGTCAAGTCATAAATGATAACTAGAATTATTTGATATTCATCATCATCATCATCATATTCAGCCGTTATTCGTCCACTGCTGAGCATAGGCTTCTCTTCTTGTACGCCACTGGTTCCGGTCCTGAGCTAACCTCATCCAAAAGTGACCCGTATTCTTCCGAATATCGTCCACCCATCGAGCGGTCGGTCCCCTGCGCTTCTCCCATCTGAAAGCGGCCACCAATCCGTTAACATTTTGGTCCATCTGCCATCACGCTGCCTGGCAATGTGTCCTGCCCAACTCCACTTCAGTTTGGTAATAACGTCTCCGACGTCTTGTTATTATTCGGTTCAAAACTTAGCACCTGCGATACACATCACATAACATGATGAGTCTTTCTCAGTCCACTGCCGGACAGCCTCTCCTAAAACCTGTCCGTACCTATGGGATATTAGGGAGGTAATGCCCATGATCGCCACGCTGGGCAAACGGTATGGCAATCACAGTAGTACGTCCACTGTGATGGCGCTTGCCCATCATCAATCTTCAATAAATAAATAGTCAGCTAGACTTCAATTCCTTAGTCGACTCTTAAGGCACCCGCGGGAAGAGTCGGGATGGTCGCGAATGTATTCTTCTTGTGTAAGATTATCCCATCATATTTATTGGTTCCATCTATATTCTAGAAGAAACGTAAATCACTATAATCAAGTCAATGCCATCAGCGATTAGACAAATCAGCACAAACATAAATATAATTAAACGGTGAAAATCACGTATAGGTATATTTATGGTGGGGCTCCACTGATGCGGAGCGGAACGGAGCTGTGCAAAATTGACCAATTCATCATCATCATATCAGCCGAAAGACGTCCACTGCTGAACATAGGACTCCCCCAAAGATTGCCACAATGACCGGTCCTGCGCCCTGCGACCTTCACCAGGTCATCAGTCCGCCTTGTGGGGGGCCTACCCACGCTACGCCTTCCGGTACGTGGCCGCCACTCAAGAACCTTCCCGCCCCAACGGCCATCGGTTCTACGCGCAATGTGCCCCGCCCAATTGACCAATTACATTCTTCAAATTCCAAATTCTAAATACTGTGATGCTGCCTCATTGGGCGAGGTCCCACAGCTCCGCTCCGCGTTACTGGAGCCGCACCCTTAGTCACTGTTGAAATGTTTCGCGAGGTGTAAACGCGGGCTCAGTGCATGATAATGGAGACCTAGGTTCTCCGAAACATATGGCGAGTAATGATAGAATACACATGAATTTAGCCGTTTAATTATATTTTTACACGAAAGTTTATATTCAAACATAACTTAAATATTAGATAGGCAAAGAAGTCAAGTTATAAGAGAAAGTATGTATTGTAACTTATCGCGGTAAGTCAGCGAATACAAATGGTATGAGTTTAAGGTGCATAAGACGCATCATTAGCCAAAGACGAATTATAATACCGTGCTCGGGTCGATTTACTAGCTTATTCCCATACTATATATAAAGTTTTATTACGTGTATAAAACGCTTTTATATCTTAATATATCTTTTCTGCAGTAATCGCACTTTCTGCGAGACAGACGTAAAGTCGCTATCAATAGAAGTTGCAAATAATAAAAAATAAACCATCATCTAGCACATACCTTGTCAGCCTCTGTAGCCTAGTTGGTAGTGACCTTGCCTACGAAGCTGGAGGTTCCGGGTTCGAATCCCGGCGAGGGCATTCTTTGTGTATTTATTTATCACAAATGTTTGTTCCTTGGTCATGGCTGTGTATGTATCTAAGTATCTATACGTATCTATCTATTATATATATCGTCGCCTGGTACCCACAACACAAGCCTTAATTGAGCTTACCGTGGGACTAGGTTGATTTGTGTAAGATGTCCCAAGATATTTATTATTATTATTTTATTTATACGTTATCAAACTATATTTTGTGACCGCCTCCAAAGTAATATTCATCTAGGTAATTTCTTTCAACTCCCCTCTTTCCGCGGATTTATGAAAAATAGTCAAATCCATGAAATGAATGTCTCCGGCAAATCATATTAAGAATATTTAGTTAGTATATAGGTAGATTAGGTTTAGGGAGGTTTCCACGCCACCAAAAATAATGATTGTATTTCAGGAATGTCATGGATGAAATGGTTTAATAGATTTTTTTTCATTACTATGTTTTGCAGGACTTGTATCTAACTCGTATCGAGTAGTAAAACATGGTTACATCACTAGTCTGTCAGAAACGTCAAATGCTACCTAACTAAGCGCGACGGGCCGCCGATGTTTTTTTAGTCATCATAGTGGACACACTACTGCGATCGCCAAGCCGCTTGCCCAGCGACAGCGTGGCGATTATTACCTCCTAATGTGTCCATTATTCGCATAGGCTAACGAGGCGTTGTTCAGCAGCGGACTAATATAGGCTGACAATTTGTGTGTGTGTGTGTGTGTGTGTGTGTGTGTGAGTGTATATGTAGTATATTGTAATGTACATTAGACCTTACGAGGATAAGTCTACATCTAAAGCGATACCGTTAGCAATAAGCGTTACGTAATACCTGCGCAGGTTTCCCTCATTGCGTATGCCATAAAGATGATTTTCCTGTTCCATACAGGTTTCTATTAGAACAAGCCAATCACATGTGTAATTAAATATATTCGTAGTTTCTCTCGAGTATTAAAAATTATTGAACAGTGTGTTTTGTATTTTGATACGTGATAATCTATTGTTTTTACTTATCAAAAAATAAATAAATAAAATAAAGTCGGCTTCCTATAGAAACGTTCTAATTTGCCGCCTTTTTTACTGACAGTGGTTGCTAGACAGAATATAGATGGATCGATTGCCAACAATTTGTTAGTACAGTCGACGTCAAAGATATCATTACTGTTTAGGTGCCCAAAATATATTTTCTGCCCTCCGGCCAGCAAACAGCACGTTGCCGGCCGCTGCGCTAAACTAAGCTGCCGCCTGCCGGCTCCGTTGAGCAGAAAAATAGTATACATACCTCGGCCGTTAAATGGGCAAGCCTCGGATCGAAAGTTAATAAGGTGTGAATTTGCCCAGTTTTTTTTAAGCATGACAGGTTTTTTCCGTGGACCCTTCATGTAATTTTTTTTGTCATCGACCCATCTATTGAAGAGAGGGTGACACTTGTCAACGAAATTTCAAAACCGTTTATGATAAGCAATTCAATATGGCGTGATTATATATGTTTATACGATCCTGCAAAAATACGACCAAAGAAATTAGCAGTATAAAAATACTGAACGTGTTGTGAAAATACACCCGTACGTATTGTAAATATACGGATTGCATATACCCGAGAAAATTGACCGGTGGTTGCTAAGACCGAGTGGCCGAGGGGTGCAGGCATCAGCCGCGAAAGCTGAGCACGTGGGTTCGATCCCCACCTCGGACATTAGGTGATCTTGGTCGTTTTTCTTTGGTATATGACATCTAATATTTGTAAAGTATAAAAATACTTCAATAGATTGTTAGTGGGTATATATATATAGCCGTATTGGCCGTGTGGTGACGGCACTAAGAATACATTTGTCACCCCTACTCTTCCCGCGGGTGTCGTAAGAGCTAAGGGATTGAAGTGTCGCTGACCATTCCTTGATAGAAGATTGATGATGGACAGCTTTGTCATCACAACTTTGGAAACACTGGGATACGAATCAAAACATTGGTAGACAAATCACAAATATTTTTTAAGAGCGGTTTAAATTTGAATACTTAGGTTAATATAGAAATTCATTAGCGTGATATATTAAGAGAGCGTGATATATTACTTGTCAACAAAATTTTATTTGTTCTTAGTATCAATTTGTTAATACGATCCTGCAAAAATACAACCAAAGAAATTAGCAGTAGAAACGCTACTTCAATGAATTATTAATGTGTATATCTTTATAGATACTAGATACAAATTTGCTAATTTAAGAAACTAATATGTAAAACCGAAGAAAAAGCTTCTCACGCCAACTTACCGTAAGCTCAAAAAATCACTGATTAGATTTCAATAGTAATTTATTGTTGGGCACAATGGCCGCTAGAAAGAGAGACGAACGAGACAGCGCACTGGGCCTTGCAAGGTGACCAGTCGCGAGACGACCGCCCGACAGGTCGGCGCATGCGTGAGCTGTATGTATGTGCGCGTGTGTAACGTTTGTGTAAGTGTTGTGTTGGGTTTGTGCAGTGTGTGTGCGCAGGACTGAAGGTATGTCCACACACTTGCTAATTATTAGGGATGGTTTAAGGATGACATGTATGATATCGATTAGCGGACAGACTATATTTATTTGATAAAAAAAAACATTTATTGGTCCGAATACGCCTGAAAAACAAAATTACTACTACACCGACAGCTACAATATTAGAGATACCAAATCTAATTGGATTTTAGATAAGAATATCTATTTACTTAATCGAATATACATGCCGCTAAGTTTAAGGCTTTCATGGACATTGTTTTAATGACAATTTAAAAAGATTAATCATAGTATTATGTTTAAGATGAAATTACGTACACAAGTAAACAATTATCGGACAGACTATGCAATTTATTTGATAAATAAACATTTATTCGTGAGAACATGCCTGAAAACTACTACACCGAAAACCACAATATTACGGATTCAACCAAATCTAATTGGAGTCTAAGTTTAAGGCTTTCATGGACATTGTTTTAATTAATGATAATTAAAAAGTTTAGGCATAATACATATGTGTAAAGACAATTACGTACACAAGTTAAACTTACAAATTTAACAGGAAGGATTTCTGCGTTTCAAATTTTTCTGCGAGCTTTTTCAATGATCAAACAATATACACTCCAGTAGCATCCATGTTTGCTATAAGTATGATTTTACAATGCATACGTTGAGAAAGTGCACTATTTAAGGTTAAAAGCAAATTGCGCCTTTTAGGGGAAACTTATTCACAGAAAGCGGCGCTTTTCTGCACCTGTTCTGGAAATAATCTTCGTAGTCCTTTTCTGCACAGTCTTGTTGGTTTTGCCGAGATTGTATTTCTTACCTCGGATAATTCGATGTTATGAGCCTATTTTACATAAATCATCAGCCGTAAGTAAGTAAAATTAGGCGAAAAATGTTTCGGCAAAATAGCAGTACACCATGTTACGATTCGAAATAAATATATTTCTAAAGATAACATGCAGTTATTGAACGTACATAGACTACGATGACCGCTTTCTATACGGTGGGAATAAACGATGAATGGTTCAGAAAAGCAATGAATATTGTAATAAACTTTATTAGCATAATAAACTTTATGGCTTAGCATATTAGCAAAATAACAATTATTTATCTAAACCTAACTTGTAACAAAAAGCTTTTCTATGTCCTGAAAATTTACAGGCACCGAGGGTCTTTAATTCTATATGACTATAAAACTGCAGCGTTCGTTTTAATAGCTTAGGCAATTGTTCTAAGAAATGCGAGCAAGCGAAGCTATTAGCGATAGAAACGAACGAAATATAGTCCCACCCATATAAACAAAAGAGAGGGCGTGCTATTCATCGCTCAGCGATAAACTATGAAGCATCGTCAAGTCTCGTTTTTTCGTTTCTGAGCATTTCTATTTGTACCTAACTGAAGACCAGCGATGAAGTGAAGTTGAGTATTTAAATTGTATGTTTTAGTTTGTACTTATGTTTGTATTTTAAGCGCACTAAATAAATTATTTTACTTACTTCTTTCTTTCTAAATTATACAACATTTTTCAGTACAGGTTGCCCTCCGAAGTTTGACCTGAAAAATTAATTACCTACTTCTCAATCACTAAATAGATTAAAAGAGCGCCATCGGTGCTGAAACAATTTTTTAGCAAAATATAGAATGAAATTTTTGTGACCGGTGTTTTTGCGTAAAGAGCTCATGATTCTGCAGCCTTACCGCTTTTTGAAATCCGCAAATTTTGGGGATTTTACTCTGTCACATACATTTTGTGAGAAAATTTCTCTCCTGTGAGGTTCGAAACAGCTCACAATTTTGAGAAGAATTCGTATATAAAATACCTATGTTAAAAAAAAGTGGGAAGACAACTTTTAAAAGAATGTCTCGATTACTCAAGCAATTTGAGATTAAGAAAATTATTAAATGTTAAAGGTAGGTATGTGTTGTGTATGACAAAAGGCTTTTGTTACAACTGGCCCCATCAAGCGTGACAGTTCCGTAACTGCTTATTGGACCAGAAATGTAACGATAGATGTCTCACTAATCGATTATTAGATTTATTAGTATCGAAGATAATGTTGTTGAACTCAAGTGTCAAATATCAGGAAAAAATATTATTTACATGTTTTTTGGTGCAAATGACATTATTTTTACATCACATCACCTATCTCAGTCCACTGTTGGACGTAGGCCTCCCTTATTAACTATACATAAGGACGCATTGCCAGGCAGAGTGACGGCAGGTGGACAAAAGTGTTTACGGATTGGTTAATTTGGATGAAAGAGCCCCTGGGCGTCCGTTGGCTCGCTGGATCGACGACAGTCGTAAGATTGCGGGACACTTCTGAGTTAGATTGGCTCAGGACCGAGATGAGTTGCGTTCTAGAAGAGAGGTCTATGCTCAGCAGTGGGCAATAAATGGCTGAAATGATGATGAAGGACGCATTCGGCGGTACCTAAAAGCCCACAATCGCCAGGCTGGACCGCGATCACAGCTGCGTGTCCACTATGATAACGCTGCTGCCCATCATAAATATTTTGTCAACGAATGGTCAGTGTCAATTCAATCACTTAGTCGCCTCTTAGGACACCCGTGGGAAGAGTTGGGGTGGTGATAAATGTATTCTAACTGCCGTCATTACACGGGACATTATTTTATTAGACCTTCTTTTCCATTTGTGTAATACACATGTGTATTTACGTAACATACGATAAGGAGACCCCACCTCCGCCGCTGGTAAACTAGGTAAATATTTTTGGTATGGTATGACTTTAAATATTTTTAAAATGAATACGAAGATGATGGGGTATGTTATTTGGGTAATTTCTTCAATTAATATATCTTGTATGTACATTATTAAATACACAAACTCTATAATGAGCGGTGCATAAAACGCTAATATTGCCAGATTTACACCTGCAAGGTATTAGCTTTGAAACAAAGTTATATGCAAGAAAATGATGCAGATATTTGCCACTCACTCGTGCTCAATCTTCTTCTTCTACCTAGCGTTATCCCGGCCTTTGCCAGGGTCCGCTTTCCTGCTACATTTCCTCCACTTTGCGCGATCCTAGGCATCTCCTACTGTAAGCCCATTCACACTCATGTCAGCCTTCACGACATCTAGCCTTCGCTTCTTTGGTCTGCCGTGCCGCGCCCGTCACTCGTGTTCAATACAAATCTTTATTTAAATTGCTAATTTTAATGAAATATTATATTCAAAGAGGAAAATTAACAGTACAATTATATATGGATCCCGAGCTAGGAATCCCTGTTACATGACCCAATAATAACATGGCTTTACGTAACATTAGCAGAAACGCAAGCAGAGGTAAAAAACGATTAATATTTATTATTTACGTAATTTTTACTATACAGATATTATCACTTAGCGGCTGCTTTATTCAAATATACTACGATACTATTTCTAAAATACTAGAAGAACAGGTGTGTATTCGCCTTGCCTGGGTTAAAAGTCAACGAATTCAATATCGTACTAAACTTGTTTGAACAATCTTGAAATGCTATTTGACTTGCAAAGAATAACTTTATTACGATGAATGATTTTGCATTTTTTTTGCTAATTGCGTACCTAGTTTATTTACGGGAAACTGTCAGAATAGCGGAAAATCAGCAAAATATAGAAGGCATTCTAATATGCGTGACTTGTGCTTGTCAAAGGTGAAAATTCTTTTCACTGTTTTATTTTGTGTCCCTAAAAACGTGACGCAGTGGTGATTTTTGTATGAAAAGATGTTTTTTTTTCAATTTCTGATGTATGGAATAAAATCTAACGTGAAAAATAAATACAAGTGCACCGGATTTTTTTTTATATACTGAGTCGAAACACAACAAGACAACGAAAATAATTTCGACCCACCTTCGGACATGAAGATTTGGTGTAGAAAAAAAGCTTATTTTCAGTACAGATGGTGCTTTTTTACGCTCTTGTGTGAAAATTGGTTAATTTTTTGTCAGGTCGAAACTTTGAAGGGAATCTGTAAACGTGTAATACTGAAAAACGTTGCATAATACACGTGCGAAAAGGAAATTCCTTTTTATCGCCTGTCGTTTCGAACTTCATTATTTTCGATCTTGTATCGAAAATACTCTTCTTCTTCTTCTACCTAGCGTTATCCCGGCCTTTGCCAGGGTCCGCTTTCCTGCTACATTTCCTCCACTTTGCGCGATCCTGGGTATCTTCTACTGTAAGCCCATTCACACTCATGTCAGCCTTCACGACATCTAGCCATCGCTTCTTTGGTCTGCCGCGGGGTCGGGGGCCGTGGATCGGAATGTACTATTTTAATGAATAAATATAATATACACTATTATATCATCTTCAATATTCAATTATCTTCTAAAGTAGGTCACCTAATCAGAATTAGATACCGAATGGGCTCTTAAAGGGATCACCAATATTTTTGTTACTCTGTATTTTGTATTTGTATCCGTACCATGACTTTGCAAGTTTCGGTAACGTAAGGTTTTACTCGATACGAAAAGCAGGCTATCGCGCTCGCTCCAATATGTCAGTATGAGCGCGATAGAATGCATTACGTATCGAGTAAAACCTATAACGTATCCTTTCCAACTCATGGTACCTACGGCTACAGGACGTAGACGCGTTGAAGTCTTTCGTAACAGATTTTGCGTAACACTATGGTCGCTATTTCGTAGCATGGACTTTTTTACAGATTTGTATTTTTCTTCGTTTCTGTATAGAATAGAATACTATTTTTAGTACAGATAGTGCCTTTTTACGCGCTAGTGCGAGAAGTGGTTCATTTTACGTCAGGTTCGAAACTTCGGAGGGCCATCTGATCTAAAAAACGTAGTACCTACGCGACACGTGCAAAAAGGAAATTCGTAACTCGTGTGCTTTTTGTGTTTGTTACGAATAAACTTATTCCTACTTCTAACACGTAACTCTAGCCATCGGCAGGTTCTATGGGCTACACTTAGCGGAGTTAAGCTTCTAAGCTTCTAACCCCCTTATTCATACGTTTGCTAACTTAACAAGCCGCTAATAATTGTTTGTCCCTTTTGCTTTTATGGACACATTGTTAAGACCGAAAATGTACCCGAGTTTGAAATTAATTATGGTTGTAGTAATGCTATGGTTGCAATGAATTAATTAACTCAATTTATTCGTTGCAACCATAGCATTACAAATGTACTTAAAGTTGTGAAGTAGGCAAATGGTCGAAGTTACGTACAGATGTAGTGGAAAATATTTTTCCTCCGTAATTTTACAGAAACGTCCGATTTATCATTCGGTGTCAATTCGCTTCAGTACAATGACACTAAATCAATTAGGTCAAAATTATTTTCGTTGTCTTGTTTCGTACCACTCTGTCACGCTGCGCTGTTAGTTGCTGTTTCGGCTCAGTATATAAAAAATCCGGTATACTTGTATTTATTTTTCACGCTAGATTTTAATCCATACATCAGAAATTGAAAACAAAACATCTTATACAAAATTCACCACTGCGTCACGTTTTTTAGGGACACGAAATAAGACAATGAAAAGACTTTTGACCCAATTGTAACCGTAATATAAATTAGGATATTTCCAAGAAAAATCGAAACTTCAAAAGAAAAGCATTATACTATTAAAACTATTTCTAATTTACAATTTTGTCAATATAATCTATAAAAATGTTAGCAAACATGACTTTCCGCAGCATTTGACGTCTTTGACACATCGCAAAAACACGTCCTCAGATATATTTTAACGTTAATAGTTACGAATATTAATAATTTTAACTAAAAATGTATGTAAACTCAAAGTTTAAGGTTTTAAGTTGGTAAAATAAACAAGATTGTGTTCTAAAAGTGCGTGATTAAGGAACAATGCAAGTTAATAGGTTTTTTTTTAGATTCTACTGACGAATTGTATAATTTCAAAAATCTTATCGACCCTCCGGAATGAAAGAAAGAAAGAAAAAACGTTTATTCGAGACACAGTAGAAACAAAACAAAACAGTAAACACGAAATTTTGCCTCGAAATGGCCAAAACTCAGCATTTTGCCAGCAGAGCCAGCGCTGGTCTTCCGCTTTGGCCATTTGAGCTTGTCACTTACAGCAAAAAAAAAAAACCAACAACTGTATACACTCCCCATCAATGTAGTCTCCCAATGTAGAAACTCCCAAAAACCTCCTTAGGCCTAAAATGAGTCCCAAACTGACATGCATTTATTCAACGCACTTATTTTGTGGCCAACTATAGTAAAGTAGGTATTTATAATTTATAATTTGCCGGACAGTTTCATTGAGCGGGGCGGGGCGAGTAATCAATGGAGCCAGTAATTAAACGCGGATAGCAATTACCGTCTCTATTGTAGCGTTTTGTTCCACTACTTCCGTCTAAGCGACATAAAACATTATTATATAGCTTTTTTAAAGTTTATTTTCAGAACTACAATTTATGTAGGTACATAGATTAAATCTAACTAATCTACTTAACCTAACCTATATCTAAGATTGGCCCTTGTGGCATCGTACCGAGGATGCTGGCGGCATTTCCGAACGAAACGAAAAATGTTTGGCAGTATTTCTGGATCTCAAAAGGGCGTTTAACACCGTGTCGATTCCCATCCTCATCAACATCCTGGAAAATAAAGGCATCAGAGGCACTTGTCTGGCTCTTCTGGGTAGTTACCTCCAAAACCGAACACAGAAGGTCAAACTAGGTAATTACACTAGTGATGAACGCGTAGTGTCCTACGGTGTACCCCAGGGTAGTGTTCTTGGACCTACTCTGTTTCTAATGTATATAAATGAATTATGCAACATGACTGTAGAATCTGGAACAATATTCACATATGCAGATGATACAGCTATTGTTTTTTCAGCCAATACGTGGGAAGAGGTTCATCACGTTGCAGAACTTGGCCTTAGAAAAATTTCAAACTGGCTTCAGAGACACTTGCTCACTCTTAACACCAATAAAACGAACTTTATTTGCTTCTCCAACACTAAACGTTCACAACCAAGAAACGAATTCTCTTTAAAAATTCATAATTGCTGCAACCCACAAGTCTGCTCCTGCCCATCTATTCACAAAGTCGATCACACGAAATATCTTGGCGTTACGATTGACCAGCGACTTACATGGCATCTACATGTTGAGAACATAATGAACAGGATCCGCAAATTAACCTGGACTTTCAAAAATTTGAGACATGTAGTTACAAGAACTGTGCTAAATCAAGTTTACGTGTCGCTGGCTCAATCAGTCATCACATACTGTATCTCTGTATGGGGTGGGGTAATCAAAACTAAGTTTCTTGAGATTGAAAGATCTCAAAGAGCACTTCTAAAAGTAATGCACCATAAACCGTTCAGATACTCCACAAACGAACTGTATTCACTTTGTGACCTACTATCAGTAAGGAAATTGTATATTCTAAACCTTATTATAAAAACACACAAACGTAGGAAAAGGACAAATGTAATTAAAACATCTACAGTGAAAACTGCATTTGCCAGAAGACAGCAACAGACACAATCTAGCAATTTGTACAATCAAATAAACAAACACATCGACATTCACTCCTGTACTACATACGAGTGTAAGAATAAATTAACTAAGTGGCTAAAAACTAAAAACTATAATGACATAGAAAACTTGCTTCAAAATAAGTATAGCGAACATTGAATGTAGACCCAAACATATATGCACGCATACGGAACACAACAAACACATACACACACACGCATGCACACACACACGCATGCACACACACACACACACACACACACACACACGCACGTACACCACACACATACCCTGAGTTAGTCTAGGATTAAAATTATATTGCAATGTATAATGTTTACTGCGTTAAACTTGATACTTTTGTTACTTTAAATTTTGTATTCTTAAGAACATAGCCTAAGATTGTAATGTATTTCTTAATTACTCTTTGGATGAGCGGTGCTCTCTTAGCACAAGTGTATTAACACTTAAAAAGAGGCACCAGTGTAGATATTGTTATTACTTCTAAAGCTATCGAATAAAATATTTTTGATTTTTTTTTTTTTTTTTGATTTCCTCGTTGTATCGCAATACTGATGCGTTGTGCGAGTAAGTCGCCAGCTCTTCGGTATTTAGTTACGTCAACCAGACGTTTCGCGATCTCAGCAAACAATTTGCGTGCGCTGGGGCCCCATGAACCTAAAGTTTCTACGCCAAACGGTACAAAATCGTACTCTTTGCCGAGGCCCTTATATTTATTACGTTTTAATAATTCGGCATTTTCAGCCGCAGCGGCTGCCTTAAGCGTAGTTCGTTGAAGATGGGACGGTACCAGGGTGTCTACGCAAGTAGCATCCCATACCAACATCCGTCCCAAGCTCCAAGGGACAGCTTTTATATGTCCATGGATCTACTATTGACTGCGGCGATTCTACAAAAAAATAAAAAAACCGACTTCAGGGCCATTCTACGAGAATGTCGCTTACGAAACGCGATTCTTTTAGTACTTCTAAAAATGATAGGAACCCGAGTTGTAGTGTGGTAATATTTCGGGACTTAACTTACACGTTCACACAGTTTTTTCTAACTTTGAGCATTTATTTAACGTAGTTACCAGCATACCATGTAATATGACATTAAATTTACAAACGCTATAACGCGCACGCCATGCACACGCGCACACACACATGCTGTATTAGTAGATTACTGCAGACGCCGGGAAAGATGGGCTTAGCCCATTTCACGGCGAGGCATGTATAGTGCTTTTCTCAAACATATGCAATGAAATAAAAATACGACAATCAAAAAAACAGAATTTAGCTGTTTAGCCTGTTCATGAAAACCGACGCCATGTTTTAAAAAAATATTACTTACCGGCCTAGGCCGTTCAATTCGTATGAAAATCCTTTACTATTATCTCGAGGTCCCGCCTGCAACGTCATACTTTAAAGCCTATTATGACGAACATAATGACAACATTTCATTGCATGTTTGAGAAAAAGTGTATACACATCTAGTGTGACTTTGCCTTTAGGCTCTACATCTTCACCTTTTTTGTAATGCTAAAAACCGTACAATTTAAATACTATTTAAAAGAATGGAGTATTGAAAATAATAACGTAACACACCATCCTGTACTATAAGTTTACATTTTTTTATCGTGTTTATCTACAAAGGTTTCAATTTACGTTTCGATTACCGCAAAAAGTCGATGCGCCTTCCGTGCGAAGCGAACGGGTGCGCGCACGCAATGCCAAACAAATATTTAAAAACGACGTAAGCGACTTACATTTCATAGTCACATACGCTCTTTTATGTAAATTATATGCAAGTCATTTAAATCATCTTCGCAAACTCTTATCTCCATCACACCTGCTGCTCCAAAATACACCGTAACTTATAGGAAATTGAGCAGGAATTTCAAAAAGCGCAGAATTCTGTTGCGGGTTTTTGAGAATTGAGATTATTTTTTGTTTGTCAAGACGAAATAAACTGTTTGCAGGGATGAGTTGGAAGTAATGAATGTGGGGTTTGAAATGTTTTTTAATAAGCTGCTGAGTAATTGCAACTGAGTACAATACAGAAATGCCATCATCAGACATCAGCCTATCGGAGTCCACACCTGGACATAGGACTTCGCAATTTCGCACCGTTATTTTCGATCTTCGGCTGAAGGTGCGTTCAAACTAAAAGAGCATTCGCCCACTCTACGAAATTCGATCGGTACACAAAACGTGATTGGTTGATTTCGTAGAACGGGCGCTAGAACAGCGAATGCTCTTTTGGCTTAAACGCACCTTGACAGAAACACCGTTCTGTCATTATCGCCATAAAACTAAATGAGTTATAAATGTTATGATAAAAGAAATATTTTGAAGAAAAAAATCATACGTACCGAAGAAAAAGTACTGAGTCCACCAAAGTCGAAGGTAGGTCACTACCGACTAGGCTACGGAGGCCGACGGAGATTGATGATGGGCAGCAGCGTCATAACAGTGGACACGTTACTGTGATCGCCAATCCGCTTGCCCAGCGTGGCGATTATGGGCATATACCTCCCTAATGAGTCTATACGCATAGTTAATAGGAGAGGCCTACGTCCAGCATTGGACTGAGATAGGCTAATGATGATGATGATATAAATTGTAGAGATTCGTATATTTGTAAAGATTAGAAAAAAACTATATCTTTAAAGTACCTAACTATACGGACCTGAAATATGTGGAAATGTTCTTCAAATATTCACAAATACTTGCATTAAAAAATCAGAATGATTCTCCAATGAATTTTACTATCTATCAATACCAATTTCTCTCGACCAGATCTCCGTTATAAAACCCGGGTTAAGACTTCAAACAAAGTATTAATTACAAGCCTAGACACTAAATCATCTGAATATCCAGTTATTTACTGCCCGTAAAGCGGTCGTTAATATTTGATTGCCTTCAAAACAATGGTTTTAAACAAATGAATACAGGGTTTCTGTACTTTATCACAAAGGAGTAAGATTCAGGTTAACATACATTTCATCATCATCATTAGCCTATGCTGGACGTAGGCCTCTCCTATTAATTATGCGTATAGACGCATTAGGAGGTGAATGCCCATAATCGCCACGCGCCAAGCGGATTGGCAATCGCAGTAATGTGTCTACTATCATGACGCTGCTGCCCATCATCAATCTTTTATCAAATATCAGTGACACTTCAATCCCTTAGTCGGCTCTTACGACACCCGCAGGAGGAGTTGGGGTGGTGACAAATTTATTTTTACTGCCGTCACCACACGGCCTTTATCGACTGTAAAATTATTAAAGAAACTCAGTTGAGGCACTTGAAATTTAAGGCCAAGGTAAACAGAATGCGTGTGGAGCACGTGTCGTTGTAGCGTATGTAAATGTCATATTAGATGGCACACCGCTTACGTGGCATTTTTTTTAGTTTTTTTGACTAATATAGTTGTTTCTTCTTTAAGCCTCATGTCTGAGGGATGTGACTCCTATGGAGTATTCTTCCTGTCTTCTTTTTCTTTACTCGACATCAAAAAAGGAGGTTCTCTATTCCACATTTTTTTTGTGTTTGTTTTGTACATACACAACATAATCAATATCTCCGAGAATCGTGAACCGATTTGACTGGAGACCACGAGATGGTCCCGCTGGCACTAAGTTGGGATCTGATGATGGGACCTTGGAGAAATCGGTTGAAGTTGATTTGTTGTTTATTTTTTACCATGATTATTATGTTGTATTGTAAGCCATAGTTTAGTTGTCATGCGTAGGTATTAAAATAATAACACCTAAACGGTTAACACAGTTATCTTTTAAAACTTATACATTTTAATTCCTCTATATAACTACTCGCCATTGACTATAAAATAATAAATATACCGTTTTGATATCCTTGTTTAATACTTATACCTATACGAGTATACAGTAGCTATGATGTGGGTACCGAGCGACGATATATACATGTATAATAGATAGATACATATCGATACTTAAATACACAAATATTTGTGATAATTCACGGGATACGAACGCCGAACCTCCAGCTTCGTAGGTAGAGACACTACCTAATTCGCTACGGGGCTGACATCGATGCCCTCAACGGGATTCAAACCTGAGACCTTCGTAGACAATGTCACTACCGAATACGCTACGGAGGTCGACAAGCAATGAACGAAGATTACATCATAGGTTTAACTAATACTGGTATAACTGTATTAAAACTTAGCTTTATGAAGCGCCCCTTAGGCAGCGTTCCACTTTTTAGATGAACTCGCGCCTTATAAGGCGGTGTCCACATTTCTTGCTAAACTCCTTGATTGTTGGCCAACGAGCAGATCCTGGTTGACATTTTATCGATTTAAAAAAAAACCTACCTGTGTCTTAGCCAATTGAGAAGTTAAGTGCCTAACTTTTTTAAGCGCATTCTAAAATTAGGCGTTTTTGACATAAGAATAATAATAATGCTTTTTGCAGTAAGTATACCTAGATTAAGCGAATATATTATACATATATAAATGACAACAACAATTGGTAGTTTTGTGTATTCCAAACCTAGAGACAAATACAGCCTAGACGTGTCATATGGCTGAATTGATGATGATTTACTTTTTTTTTATGTGACGAAGGTAAACAACTGACGAAGGTAGACTTTGTTGTAGCCTAGTTGGTAGCGACAGCGACCCTGCCTACGAAGCTGGAGGTTCCGGGTTCCAATCCCGGCGAGGGCATTATTTGTGTACATATTTATTTATCACAAATATTTGTTCCTTGGTCATGGCTGTCTATGTATTTAAGTGTCTTTAAGTATCTATGTATTATATATATCATCGCCTGGTACCCTCATCACAAGCTTTAATTGATTTGTGTAAAATGACCTAAGATAAAAAAAACTGAGCTCCCAGGCCACCTGATGGAAAGCAGGAACTGAGGCCCATGCACATAGCGATCAAAAAAGCGCCTACGCGCTGCCTACCCTGAGGACTTAGATGGATTGCCTCTATCGATGCCAGTAATTACACCGGCTATCTTACCCCCAAACCGAAACCCAGCAGTGCAAGCACTGCATCGGCAGGTTAACGGGTAAGACGGTGGTAGCTACTTTTTGCAATGCTACATGATGAAATCAACATTAAACCAAATTGCAATCTACGCAGTACAGTCGCTGACATTTTTGCATCCGCCGTTTGGTTAAGTTCGATTTCAAAAGGAACCAGTTTGAAGACAAGCGTAACTTTTATTAAGGTCGTTACACAACGTAGTCCATTCCTAGATTAAGGCCTAGAACACATTCATGTTCTTACGACCTTTTTCACTTTTAGGGACACCCTCGTAGCATGACATTAAAAAACCGAGTGACCGAGTGGGCAAGCGGTGCAGGCATCAGCCGAAATGAATAAAAAACCTTAATTTCAGTCAGATTTTTAACGATATTTAAGCTCTCAATTTCAATAACTCAATGTTTACAACTTTACATCTCTCTCTGAGGCCATTCGATTCCAATTTGGTTTTAAAAACCGCCGCCAGAGGCGCTGATGAATCTACTTGTAAAGGTAAATTCACTAAAGCTGGCACGAATGGAATGAATGAAATGAGTGACATCTATCATTGTGTGTATGCGGCCGTGCTAAACCAACCTGTATCTACTGTCATTAAGACATCCACACATACATAATTTCTGTCACTTACTTGGTCCATTCGTGCCAGCTTTCGTGTATTTACCTGTAGGTTTCTACCTATCCAAGATTCCACAAGCACCAGGAACATTCGAATAAATACTATTTAAAAAATGTGACTTTTATATTATTAAAAAGTGAAAAATACAAAGGAAATAATAATAATAATGAATTACTTCAATCTTGTTCGCGGGGTGCCGTTATTATATAATATGTTCTTACAAAGTAACCAATAATGCGTATACGCAGTGTGCTCGCACCTTTAATCCAATACATTAGCAACGTACCATAATGAGCAGCTACTTAATTTATAAACCGACCACGTTAGGTCGGGATTACACCTGTAAGTTCTTACGTAACTTGTAGTGACGGAGTTATACTTTCTAGGACAATAGTTTACCTACCTATAACCTGCCGCAAAAGAATCTGGCCACTGAAGGCGTCTTGCTATCTACGTTACACTTGTTAGTTCCAGGTCAGAGTGAAAGAGATAGCAGTATGCCCTCAGTGGCCAAATAGTTTTGCGGCAAGTATAATTACCAGCTGCCAGCTTACCTGCCCCAATTTATCAAAAAAGTAATTTATGTATATACAATAAACTGTTTTACTTACTACTACTACTAAACGAATGCTCAATACTTATAGCCAAGTCCGTATTTTTTTTGATAAGTAATAGTACATTGTGCATCAAGGGAGGTAAGTACGGAATTAGTAACGAAAGTGTTAGAAGCCCGACGCCGTCAGGCGGAGGGCTTTTATGACTCGATTTAGTATTTCGCTTACCGACCGTGATGCATACAATGATAAGTTTTAAGACAAAATATTATTAAATGACGTACTGACATTTGTATTACTCCCTAGGGAATTTCCCTTTTCTATTACTCCCGCTACGCGAGCAAGCAATGGCGCGCTTAGACAGCAAGTGTGATGAAAAATTCAATACATCCTCATAAAAAAACAGTTAATTATAAACAAATATCACAACAATGTTCACATATACAATCGTGACTAGAAAATGTACTCGCTTAATATACCTGTTTATTGCATTCATTGTGTTGCAATGGCCCATTGTGCAGAAACCTTGTAATGTGTTTATCTAGCTTCTATCAATGAATCTGCAATATTTATCTCGATGGTCAGTGTTTGTAATGCATAAATACATTTATGTCAGTCAGACATGGCGAAGGTATAGTACTTGTAGTTAAATCATTTGAAGCAGTAATATGACTGCAGAGTCGACGTCAAAGACGTCATTACGGCTTAGGCCAAAAATATATTTACAGGACTTTAATGTCTTGACAGTAAGGTCGTATAAATATATTTTGGCATCTCCGCATTATCCGTAACGATATCTTTGACTGTACTATTAGTATGGACGGTTCTTTGATAACGCTTCAAGAGAAAACTTACCGCCTTATTCATAAACGTCTACTAACTTAACAAGCCGCTAAGTATCTATTTTATTATTTTGTTGTTTAGTATTGTTTTTCCCTTTTGATCTTATGAAAGTTATGAATAAGACCGAAAGGGACAAACAATACTTAGCGGCTTGTTAATTTAAGAGACGCACCTTTTACCCTCTAAACGAATACTTGCTAATAATAGCTACTTGTATGTGACAATATCCAATTCTATACACTGGTATATATATATATATATATATATATATTCGAATGTGTTTTTGCGAGGTGGTACGAATGATATTACATGCCCATTTATAAATAATCATCTACAATATCTACATGATCAGTTCCAAACTACAGCTATTACAAAAATACGATTAAAATCTTAGATCCGACGATCCAACATAGGTGAGCATACATATTTATGTATTTCGAGCGTTATTTTTTAGTTAAAATACTGTATACACATAATACATATTTATACTATGACAAAGTGGAACATGTGTATAATGACACCGTGTACCAACGTGACATACAGATTGAGTAGTTCGGCGCAGCGGGATACATTCGCCCTTCTTACAAATTGGAGATTTATCTAAAGATTACAGTTAGCTTACTAGTTTTTTCCAAGATTTATACGTGGTAGGATTATAAATTGAAAATTAATATCGTTTTGTGAGATACTGGTATGTTGCATGATTTAATGTGTCGTAGATGATGTAAAGAAACTGTAATATTAAACAGTGCGTGGCTAACTAGTTTTTGAGTTTCTCATTTGAATTTAAATAACCATATAAAATCGTGATTTGAGCCGAGAAATGTCCACTGTCCAGCATTGGCCTACATGAAAGATCTCCACAACGAACGGATATTTTTTTTACATTAGGGGGTATAAAAATGACATAATCGCCACGCTTGGCAGGCATCATTGCGATACAGCGAGGAAATGCCGTCAGCATCCTCGGTATAATGCCATCTTAGTTATAGGTTAGGTTAGTTAGGATATTTCGATTTCATTAGTGAATATAAATTGTACAGCCTTGAAAATAAAGAAGTTAAAAAATAGTAGATTGTGTCATAAGGGATCAAAATGGTATATTTCCTGCGTGGGCGTATATTGAATCCTGAATGGAGCGACGGATTCCACAATTGTGTAATGAAGGATTCAAGCGTTAACGCCCAAGACGAAATAATTTTGATACCATGTGACACATACTGCTTTTCACACCACCTATGAGAAAAATAAAAGATATATCACATATTTAATATTTATGCAAATAATCGATTCTGAAGAATTTTTTATCAATTATGAACGTACTGTTTATTTTCATATTTCATTGTAATTTTTTAGGCTGGCAATAGAAAGTCCTTGAACAGAAAAGTGCCACTTTGATCCCTCCTAGCAGGGAAGAAAAGATCCGTATTCGGGTAGGTGGTGTGAAAAGGTCTATCACATTGCACTTATGAATATTGACGTACTTAGTTCCTTACTATTGAAACCTTATTATTTCCAATTAACATAACTTTAATGATACTTACATTAAATTCAATAAATTGCATAAACCCTCTAACTCTTCAATATTACGTCGCTGCAGGAAAACGGTAACACTTTGACAGCCATTTACCTCCGTTCGTTCATCACTGACAGAATGACGCGCAGTTGGGCGCCGGCGCACTATTAATATTGTAACATTTTGATGGACACGGTGTATGTATAGTTTACACGGTGTATAGTCGTAGGTTTGCGTAGTTGGATACACTTTTTAAATATCGACAACACGGAAGTTAATTAAAGTCAGTATATAATTAAGTTCGGATCTGAGTGTTTCTGTTTACTGAAAAAGCCATAAGGGCGCTTAGACGTTTAATTCGTACAAAGATATTACAAATTATGTCATGGTAAACGAAAAAGAGATTATGGGCAATTATATATACGCTTAGGTAATAGGAGAGGCCTTTGGACAGCAGTAGACTGATGATATGATGTGATGATGCGAAAAAGTGGGACTTTTTTGTTTGTCTGTCTACGCTGTTCCGTCGGCTAGTAGAAAATGAAAAAAAAAACAAATATGGACTCATTTCAATAGCATTTGTTGTCTTTGACACGTCGTGAAACACATTTATGGATTTATTTGTACATATCAGTAATTATAAGTAAAAATGTAGGTATGTGAACTCAAGGATTAAGATTTTAAGTTGATGATAAGACCAATATTCTGTTCTGAAAGTGCATCATTATGAATTAAAGCAATTTTTTAGGTTCGTAATATTTTCTTCGGTTACCGCGAGGATTACACATGAAATAAAACTATGAAAACGGATAAACTCGCGTATATTAAGTTAAAATTAGTTAGTATACGCGAGTTTATCCGTTTTCATAATTTTATTTCATTTTTAGGTTCGTTCATAGTTTTTCGTTTTCAACTGGCCCACGGAATAGGAATGTATTTAAATTTTCTCTCCTGCAGTATAATTTGCAAAATTATTGAAAAATATCTCCCATACTCACCTATGACCATCGCCCATTATGAAGTACGCGTGTTAAAGCAAAGGGTCGTGGGAAACAATAGCTCAATCATCATAATGCGCGCACCTGTCGACTCGCGCGCAGGTCGTGACGCCGCGGCGGTACCGTTGGTGCGAGGAAAGTTCGAGTGAGTTGCGTCGCGAGACGAACGCAGGACTATTTAGCTATACATCCATGGGCTGTCCCGTACAAACGCGTGTTTATTTCGATAATTTGAGTTTTCTATAGTTATTAGTTATTATATATATTTCTGAGCAATTTTTGACTCCTCTGGTCAAGAAAGAGAACTTCGATAAACCCACAATTTTGAGAAAAACCGTGTTCGTACGGGACAATGGTGGACTTTTTCGTGGAATGCACCATTAACTCTCTCATCGAGTGACCAGATGCTTAGCCAAGTTGCCAATCGCTACGATTAGTAGCGTAACGTAGTTTTCCTTCTCTGAAACTCTTTCATATTAGTGCGACAAAGACAGTTAGCTGCCTTTCGTTTACGATTGACGATTAAACGTTAGCGATTGGTAACTTGTCTAAGCACCCTGATAGCGACATCTTACTTGTAAGTTCATATTTTAAGCTGAATAATATCATTTCAAATAGTTTTGGGACCAAAACTTTTCCTTTCGTAAGTAAACGACGTTAACAAGCCTAATACCTACAGTACATATTTTATAACTAGTAGTTTTATAAGTTTTTTTTTTTACATTTTGTTACTGGTAATAGTTCTGGTTTTAAAATATTTAAATAATTTACATTATAGGTTAAGACTATGTCATATTATGTAACTAACTTACGTTGAAATAAACAGTTAATTTTTTTTAAATCTAATACCAGCGATAAATTAAACCACGCATGGGAATGATCAGTGTAATAATAATAATAATAATAATAATAAATACTCTTTATTGTACCACAAAGACAAAGTAATACAAAGCCAAAATTAATTATTGATCTACAAGGTAGGTATCAACAGGCGGTCTTATCGCTAAAAAGCGATCTCTTCCAGACAACCTTAGGGTAGCGGGAAATACATAAAAAGAAGCTAAGAAATTGGTAGTGCATAACTGTAATCATGGATTACGAAGTTTTTTTAAGTTACACTTAATTATGACCCCACAGATATTTTTAAAGATTATAGCAGCAGCAATGTAGATACGAACATTTCGTCAGTTGTAATATGAATTAATGTAACCACCAAATGACGATTTTTCAGGAGGGCCCAAAAACGAATTTGACATTTATAAAGTGTGTTGTATCTTTTTAGTTAATTATCCTATTGAAATGATGTTTATCTTGTTTGTTTTATTTTTGAGAGGTCTATTGCACACACCATTAATAACTGCGGCCACAGTTACAGTTCAGGAAATGGCTAGTGCTTACGTTAAATATTTTTGAAAAAAATTGGAGATACGTTAATAATTTAATGAAAATCACCAAAAGTGGATTTCGTAATTTAGTGTAACTCACAAATTGAAACCGAATTGCTTATGAGCCATACAATACAGACGGCGTTTACAGCATTGCCATTTATAAAAATATGGTGAGTACATTAGGAAAAACATATTTCGTACTTACAAATCCGTACTTACGTTAAAATATTGTCTATGATTTTTTTACACCTTTACATACGTTAATAAAAAACAAAGAAACCTGATAAAATGGCAATTTTTTTTGTTGACTTATTGGAATTTTTTTTTCTGGATATCAATATTTTATATACACCGTTCGGTAGAGCAGAAAATTTGCAGTCGAACGGTATACTTAACTCAATTTCGTCATTTTGGTGGTTACATTAATTCATATGACAATCGACGATTTGTTAATATTGATATGGCAGTTACGTAATCTGCTTTTGAATTTAGCTGACAACAAATGGTTAACTTGAGTGTGTAGTAATATTAGTAGAATTGTTTTGTAGGGATCATTTTGTTGTCCTAACTTTAAGTAAAAGTTGTCCAAATGTAGGTACTTATTATGTCCTAAACTAATTCCCGTTAAAAGCTTCGCCCGTATTAGACTTATACCCTGTATACGGCAATCGGTGAATCGAATCGAG